>OU015494.1:196669273-196681773 GCA_907164885.2 Dolomedes plantarius
GATCTCGAAGAATTCATTGAAAATTTAATTAAATGTGTATTTTGGTAATTGCATTGATAACTAATGTTGAATCCTAAGAAAAACGGATTAAATTTGTAAATATAATGGTATGATGAATTTAAGTGTATAAGTTATGTGATATTTATATTTTTTGTTGTTTGTTGTATGAACACTTGGTCTATGTTTTTTTTTAAGTGAAGAACTAAATTAATGTTAAGTATTCCCTAGAGATTTGGGGAAGTTTCATTAAAATATGTAAGTTTAACTGGTTAAGATTAAGCCAGGAAATTCCTAAAGAGTTGAAAAAAAAAAGGAATCAAAAGTGTAATTATCTTAGAAATTCTTGCATTGAAGATAAGTGATTTGTAGTCAAATAATTTGTTGGTGTTTAGGTTAAAGTAAAGAAATGAGCAAGAATTATAATATTAATTTTGTGTCAAGGCTAAGTGTGAAAAGTAATTTTTGTTACCTGTAAATGTTGTGGCTATCTCATATGCAGATGAAAACATGGAGTCAATTACTTGTAAAAATGTGTTATTGTTGTGGCTACAAAGCGTCCCCGTCACAAGTTAAAAAGTGCAGTTATTACCCCATGTGTGTGCCTCGTTATCCTCTAATCAACAGGGACTGTTGTTCAAACGTGAAAACGTCTCAAAGGACTTTTTTCACTTCTAAAGGAAGGGGCGTATGTCAGACTCTCGTCTCCCATCCCTAAGTGGAATTGATGGACGTGAGTAATAGCGTCTTCAATGTGCCCAAATGAAACATCAACAGGTGTCGAACGATATACACCTTTGGGGAAGTGCGGCAATAGTTGAAAAGGACGCAAGTCATTTAGAAAGATTTGTGAAACGATTAGCGGCACGTTTCTACTTTAGAAAAGTCGGCAGGAAAGGAAATTCGTCATGGATGGTTGGAGAAGGCGCTGAGAAGAATGGATAAAGGCAGGACGCGGGGAACGAAGAGGGATGAATGGATTCGGACTGTTGAAGGGTCAACACGCTTACGGGAGACGGGGGAGCTCGTCGGACTTTGAAAGAATGCGCCCAGCTCTCACGAGTAGTTTTAACGTTCGTCGGAACGAAACTTTGTAAATAACGTATTTAACCAAGATTTTAATATGTTAATAAACCTCATGAAATAAGAGTTGACTCTACAATTATAATTCCTTCTACATGACAATGATTTGTCGGATCACGACCATAAAGGTTAACATATATATAAACCGAAGTTGGCCAATTCACGAAGCGCCCGACAATCAATGGCCAGTTCACGAATTTGTCAAGAAAAAGTGCCAAAGCTAGAGGTTTTGCGGAGCTGGATCATGTAGTAACGGACATTGATATAACAATTTTAGCTCATATACTGACCACTTTGAAAATACCTTTAGTTTAGTCAAAATAGAAAAAAAAATCACTTCAGAATCAAAGAGAAAAGGACAATTTTTCTTGGGTAATTCGCAAGCAGGCCATTGATTGACAGGCGCATCGAGAATTGGCCGACCAAAGCCCTAAGTTTTCATAAATTCTCGATTATTTCGAGCTTTAGCCAAGTGGTTTGGCCAATGCCTGAAGTAGCCAGCCATTTAGTGAATTGGACAGACTTCGGACTTTGGCCGTAATATATATATACACACACACAAAAGGTCATGTTTCGGAAATTTCAGAGATTTTATCAGTACATTTAAATTAAAGTAAAGAAATAATGAACTCCGTGGGCTATACTTCCACATTACTGTGTTCAGTATTTTTACTGCAAAAGAATTTATCCGTGAATACTGGTGTAAGTCTATCAAGTATCACAGACGAATAAATAGCAGTGAAGTTATACAGAACGAACCGCATCTAAGAAACAAAATATTCTTAAAACCTAGTCCAACGCTTTCCAAAAAATCATGGAAAACGCAGGTAAAATAACCTGATGGGCATTCTGATAGAACTATCTGTAAATCTGTTTAAGATGGTGAAAAAATATTGACAACTTTATATATGCATGATGCAGTTAATGGGAAAATGCTGCTAAAAGACAGAAAATTGCTCAAAAAAAAGCTGATTTGTGGCAAAAATTAAAAAACTACATAAAGGTGAAGGAAAAATAATATCACTGATTTTTTATCAATGGATGAATATTAATTATATACCGACAAAGAGTGTCTTTTTCACTCGTATTTTCATTCTGTGCACGCTGACCTTTTACGAGTAACTTACTTTAAAACAAACGCATCTGCTTAAACTTCAGCATATGAAATAATGTTAAAAGTCTACATACTCACGATTGGTTCACAGCTGAATAAAACATGTAATATTTAGTAGCCTGCATGCTTAATAATCTATACTATTTCTAATGTATATACCTTAAAGAAATTCTATTTCTCGAAATTTGTTTACCTGTTTTTCAAAAATTGTTGAACAAACTTACAGTTTATATGATTTGATCTCATATGTAGCATTTTTTACGTTTCCTAGAACCCCATATATAATTGTAAAAATGGAAAATTGTTGTATATTTGGAATTACCCACTATGATAAATGTATTGCAATTAAAATATATTTGTTTAGTTTTTAGTCTAATCATTATCAGTTGCTTCGCATTTAAATTAAATAATATTAAATGAAATTAGAATTAAATAAAAAAATCAATTTCAAATCCTATGTTGTACAATACAACTTGTTAGATAAAATCAACGAAAGATCTGATGGAGATACAAATCAGATATAGAACTTAACTCATAAGATTTAGTTCTTAAAGCTATTAGGTTAATAGCAGAGTTAATTTTCTAAAAGACCCAATTTTACTCATATAAATAGCAGGAATATGTATTCAACCTATATCCTTCAAAATTTCAAAATATCCACGAATTTTAATAATCTACTAAATGCGTGTACCGGCACGATTTTATGTTCTTAACCAGATATAAAAAAATAAGCCATCCCATCTGAATGCCTTATACTTAAATAGCGGTAGTAATCAAATTCTTTTCACATCAACGTTTGAGATCGGAAGAATTTAATCTTTTTATGCTTAGGTAATTTACCTTCCATATTTTTTATTCCCTAGTAATTTGGATCTTCTTTTAAAAGCATAGATACTAGACATGGAACATTAATTCTTCGAACTACTATAACCACTGAGCCAAATTTTCAGCGTTTTATCAGCTCCTGAACAAACCTAATTAATTCTTTGATACTATTTTCATAAAAAGTGCATCACGTTTTCTTGAAATTGAACTTGATATGCAGCTTCAATAGTCGATAAAATTTTTATTAATGCCCTTAAGCCACACATAATTTTTACGTATTTGCACAGTAAAAAAAAACAAGATTTAATGGAAAATATCTATTTTTATCAACAATTAGAGTATGTATTTTTTCTTGAACTTAACCCATTTTTTATACTCGAAGGAAATAAAACATTTGGATGTAAAATTGGATCACCTTGCTTTGGCAAGAGAAATGTTCAAAATGAGACTTAAGCGAAATATATTAGTACAAAGATGTGGTTTTATGATTTCACAAACAGATAGTGTTATCTCTTGTACCTTTTAGAAGAGAAAAAATATGAAGAAACATAAAATGTACCAGATATATTTTAAAGAACTTCTGAAGATTTCATTTGGAATTTTTCCTAAGATGTAATTATCATTTTCAAAGTTCTCCAAATAGCTGAAAAATATGTTCTAAACTACATTAAAAGTTATTTTTTCGTGTATTTCTCCTTTTCTCAATTTCCTATTCTAGTATAGCATGCAAATTGGTCAAAGTAAAAAAGAAGCTTAGTACTTGATAAGGGAACGGTGGACTTTTATTTCAGAAAATCTCGTCATTGTAATACTGATTGTGTTATTGTAAATAATATATATATTTCTGTAGATTATTAGTACAAAAAATTTTTTTGAAGTAAAAAATCATTTATGAAGCTTCTACAAAGTAATTTATAATGGGTAAGTGTAGTAATAAATTTTAAATCTGTATTTCTCAAACCAGATTTTTCAAGGTTTTTAGATTTTTTAAATGCTCCATGCTACTTAACTTTTCTTCAAAATTCATGAAATTGATAAGGAAGAATTCTGATGCTGTTTACAAAAAAATTGGGTATGCATTTTACAATTCGACTTCATTAAGGTAATTTAATTTGATTTATTACTTTTCAAAAGGAAAAATTTTGATGAAAATCGGGATGGAATTCAGAAAAAAATATCTCAAAAATTAACTATTCAAGGGATTAAATAATTGATACCCAGATTTGTTTGTTATACAGTTTAAAGAGATTAAAATGCAAAATCGAGGAAATATCTCAAAAATTAAGTAGCAAGGAGCATTTTAAAATTTTGTTTATAAATTTCAAATTTTTAAAAAAATCTTAAAATTATAATGAGATTGGAAATTTCTTTTAAGGTATTCTATTTATTTATAGTGAAAGGTGCATATGTACAAAATATCGTATATCTGTGATGAAAAGTAAATAAAGTAAATTTTAATGTCCACCGTTCCCTTAAAAGAACAAAATAATTGCAAGATTTATATCAGAGAAGACTGGCAGCCATCTGAAAGGGATAAAGCAATTTCAAAGATAATTTTGAGAAGACTGTCATAATTTAAAACTTAACATTGCCAATTCAATTAAAAGCTACCTTCGTAAAATGCTGGGGGGTCATAAAATCGAACGAAACAGTGGTCTTGGGATATATTGTCCCAACAACCAACTTTTGTTGGGACAACAATGATATTAAACGATGTGGAGATGTTTCAAATGGTTTCGGCCTGGAATTCCTAGTTATCGACAATACCATGAATTATTTGCAGTACACAGCAATACTGGATACCTGCTTTGCCCGTAAAGTGAGTGACAGCATCTTGAGGAAGTCCCTACGTTTATTAGCAGTACTTCATGATACACTAGATGAAAACCCGCGCTTCACTACGGAATACATTGAAATTAAATACAACGGTGAATGTATGCAATTAATTCCAAAAAAAAAACATATATATATATATATTTATAATAAATACGACGATCAATGTATACAATTGATGTAAAAAAAACATATTTATAAAAAAATCGTAAGGGATATTTTTATAGACAAATAAAGTCCAATCGTCTGCCGCATTAGCAAGAAAAAAATATTTTTTTGTCTATTTTTTTTTTTTTGCACGTGACGATAAATTTATTTAAAGTACCAGAAAGAGAAATCACGTGATCAGCATTTAATAAATTAAATTCTAAAAATTAATCTTTAAAAATTCACCAAAAATCAGGAAATGGAGATAAAAATTCGAAAAAAATTTCATTTTGAAGGAATTTTTATGATATTTCTCGTGATATAAATTTTATAACCCTCAATGTATTATTTTAAATGCAAACGTAAAAAAAGTTTAAAAAACAGCTTAAAAATTTAATTTAAAAAAATCTAAGAAGAATTTTTGTAAAATCTTTCTTAGTGCACCCCTACACTATTAGAAAAATCGCCATGCAAAATGTCAGCCCTTTAGGTCCAGCGGTTTGGTCTGTGCGTTGTATGTCAGTCAGTCAGTCAGTCAGTGAATGAATGAGTCAGTTACAGAACTGTTTTATATATATAGACTAGCTGAAAACCCGCACTTCGCTACGGAGTACATTCAAAGTAAAAACATCGGTGAATGTATGCAATTAATGCCAATATATATATAATAAATACGACGATCAATGTATATAATTGATGTCAAATATATATATATTTATAAAAAAATCGTAAGGGATATTTTTATAGACAAAATAATGTAGAAGAAGATATTCAAATTAAATCTAATATAAAGAATACTAAGGAATATAGTACAGTTAATATAGTACAGTTTCTAGAACATTTCTTTTACTGTATTTTAATATTTTTTTGGATAATGTCCAATCGTCTGCCGCATTAGCAAGAAAAAAAAAATTATTTTTCGTCTATTTAGTTTTTATGCACGTGACGATAAATTTATTTAAAGTACCAGAAAAAGAAGTCACGTGATCGGCATTTAATAAATTAAATTCTAAAAATTAATCTTTAAAAATTCACCAAAAATCAGGAAATGAAGGTAAAGATTCGAAAAAGATTTCATTTTAAAGCAATTTTTATGATCTTTCTCGTGATATAAATTTTATAACCCTCAAATTATTATTTTAAATGCAAACTTAAAAAAAGTAAAAAAACAGCTTAAAAATTTAATTTAAAAAAATCTAAGAAGAATTTTTCAAAAATCTCTCTTAGTGCACCCCTACACTATAAGAAGAATCGCCATGCAAAATTTCAGCCCTTTAGGTCCAGCGGTTTGGTCTGTGCGTTGTATGTCAGTCAGTCAGTGAATGAATGAATGAATGAATGAATGAATGAGTCAGTTACGGAACTGTTTTATATATATAGATTACTCACGTTGTTACGCGTCGCTTGTAAAAAAATTACTACAGTATAGGAAGTTTAGAAGTTTAAGAGGGAGAAGTAAGAAATGTTATGGAAGCCAAATTATAAGCATCAGATATTAGAAAATTTTTCTTCTAAAAACCGATGTCCAGACAATGCTATGACAGAGTTTGAAAAAACTATGCTAGTAAACAATAATATAAAAATTTATTCATAAAATTAAACATTTCATAAAAATTTAAACTGTTATAGGAGGAAACGAGATATTTACAAATTTTACTTCTAAAAAAATCAGTAGAAAAGGGATTTAAAATGGAAATTTCTTTATAAAAAAGATATTTTGCCAATATTTATTTTCTTGCCCTTTCGGTGGAGTCATCCTTCAACCAATGAAAATTTCCTTTCGCATTCTTTCTCATTTGTCGTGTCAATGGAATTGCATTTTACAGTGACATGACAGAACAAAATGATTTTTTGTTTGGAAAAAAAACCCATCATAGATACTTCCAAATCCTGAACAAACCTATTTTTGAAGCTAAACAGTATATATATTTTTTGAACAGCTAAAATCCCTGAAAATATCACCTCTCGGTCCCTAAAAACAGCAGAGCAGCCCTTCCATTCTAATCTATTGCGCATGAAAGTTGACAAGGGATAAAAATTCTCCCAGAAGACGAAATTGTATACCAATGTATAACTGGCACCTCGGAACAAAGTTTAGATGTTTAAATGAGCTTTCACTTCAATGCATGGATTAGTGAAAAGGGAAAACATGAAATGAGTCTCACTGAAGAATCCAAAAATTTTTGTGAAAATGTTATACTTGTCCGGATTTCCAGCCTTGTACTATCTTATTACTTTAAAATGTTTTTCTTTATAAAAAGAGAACAAATTCCCAATCAGCAAAAAAAAATAGATGAAGTTATATGTACACATATAAACAAAAATTGAAATATTTTGCATCTAAATACTTGCTGTAAATTTATTAAAAGGAATGATTAAAAGAAGGTTTTTTTTATTCATAAAATGTTTCAACAAATTAGTGTAAGGAATTTTTGATAGCTTGATTAGGTTGTAAAGTGACGACCCTTTTCAAATTTAAGGTAATATTAATCGTGGAAAATATAAGCCAAAGAATCTTGAAAAGAAAACTAAATGATTTAAAGTAATAAATATAGGAACAGTTAAATATATAACAGTATCAGATGAATAAAAGTTATTTGTATTTCTTTACTTCAGGTATAAATAAAAAAAGTTCTCTAATACTTTTATGTAAAATTTAGATCTTAATTATTGTTGCAACAAATTCATTTCATTCTATAAATTGTAATCGAATAAAATCTCTAAATATTGCAAAAATATGAAATTTCGGGGATTGAGCAACGTGTAATGCTTTTTCTTGAATTAATATAAGCTTTATTTGAAAGAAATGTAAACCTATGCCTTTGTGTAATTTATGTACAAAGTTTTCTTCCTGCTCCCATGTTCTTCAGTATTTCAACAACACAGACATGTTAATATATTTATATATATATATATATATATATATATATATATATATATATATATATATATATATATATTCGATTTCATATTTGAACATTCCAGTTCCCTATCGTTTCTTCTCTTTTTATTACTTGGACACTTGGATACTTTATTTTAATTCCATTTTCCCTAAGACTTTCGAAAACAAATATGTACTTCTATAAAGTAAACTAAAATTCTGAGAATTCTATGAGAGTTATTCAAACTTTCTCAAACAAAAAAAATCAGGAATTCCATATGATGAAAAGTAATTTCCAATATCCCAACAATTTGAAATGAAATAAGGAAAAAAATGTTATAAGTCGTAAGCAGAATTTTTATTTCGGCCTTTTCTTGGAAAAGCTATATATTTACAAAAAGAGAGAGACGCTATTCTTCTCAGCTCTATATTCTTTTATACTTATGTCAAAATTAACCATTTCAAAAACTTTCTACGTAAATATACGCTAGAGTTCATTTGAAACAAAATCCCATCATCTCCCAAGAACATATTTTTAGATTTAAAACATGCTACCGCAGAAAACCTCTGTTTCTTTTAGCAACTCTAATGCAAGTTGCGTACATTTTATCGAAAAAAATATTCCGTTTCTGCATTTTGGCAGTCGTAAATCAGGATTCCTATCGGTATCTTATAAGCATTAGTAACATTTCCTTGATACTTTTCAAATAAAATAACGAAACGGATGCAATGCCGATGATAACACACGCAACATCATCCAAGAGTAACTAGGTTTCACTTGAAGATTTTACAAAACAAAACAGGGGATATCTGAAGTCTAGAAGATTTGAAATTTTCAAAAATTTTTTGAATAAAAATTTCTACATTTTATATCTCGTTCATTTCATTACAGCAAGTTTTGATCTATTGTGCTTTTTTTGGCATCATCTGCGTTTATAAAATTTTTAGTAAATCAAAATGTTGTATTTAATTAATTGTACGATAACTATTTTTAGTCGCATATTGTGTGGATACACTCGCTTTTTAAAATGCGTATTGTTGTGATTCTTCTGTACGATTTTAATTTCGTATTTATGTATAGATATTTAATTTAATATATATATGTATAGATATTTAATTTAAATAATGATTGTTAGAATATTCTTTAATGTTGATCGCAATTATTTATAACTTTTTTATCCCAAAATACTAATTTCTGATGGACTTTTAGTATCCTTAAAAATGGTAGTACTCTGCTATACTGAATATCCTAAAAGAGTAGATAGCGATTTTTGAGCAAAAAAACATTCATGTATGGAATATTTTCTCTTAATTTCAAAGAATAATTTCGTATTTTAATTTCGTATTTATGTATAGATATTTAATTTAATATATATATGTATAGATATTTAATTTAAAGAATGATTGTTAGAATATTCTTTAATGTTGATCGCAATTATTTATAACTTTTTTATCCCAAAATACTAATTTCTGATGGACTTTTAGTATCCTTAAAAATGGTAGTACTCTGCTATACTGAATATCCTAAAAGAGTAGATAGCGATTTTTGAGCAAAAAAACATTCATGTATGGAATATTTTCTCTTAATTTCAAAGAATTAATTACAACTGTAAAAACGCTTTATCGTTTAAACTTTAATAAAACAATTAAAGATACTTTAGTTCTTACAATGAAGAAATGCAAATGTAATTGAAATAAAGAACTGAAACACAATGGCACGAACTTCACAGCATAGATTCCTGCTGTTAAAAGATTGGTTGAATATCATTTTCACTGGAATTTCTAGATAACGTCTTAATTTAGTGACGGCCACACAGGTTTCTTCATCATGTTTCAAAAATTGGGAATTCCTTTATAACACCAAATTTTAATAAACTAATACCCTATTGCACAAGCTCAATTTTATATATCCGTATCAATATTTTATACTATTTCACCTATGTTCATTCATATAAAATTAAATCAATATATACTTATATACTTTGTAATACTTCAAGATGAAATTAGAATTGGATTTGAAATTCTAATTTTCTATAGCCGCAAAAAGCATCATCAACTTATGAAGCGTTTTTGGGGTAACGTATCGTTTAACACGTAATTTAAAATTTAGTTTAGGATAATTATAAATAAGAACTTCACTTTAATGTAGACTAGGATAACTCATGCATCAGATATTAAATATTGATTTCAGTGTGAGGAAACCATTTTAAATTAGATAAAATGAAAGTAATAAACTAAAATAACTAGATTAATCTACATTGGGACTCAGATATAATGACAATATAAAAGTTCTGAATGAAAATTATTGCTGCTTTAAAAAGTTTTTTTCGGGTCTAGGTTGTGTTACACATATAAAATTTTAAACTGTTTAGCATACAACAATCTATATATTAAAACAGTTCCGTAACTGACTCATTCATTCACTGACTGACTGACTGACTGACATTCAACGCATAGACCAAACCGCTGGACCTAAAGGGCTGAAATTTTGAATGGCGATTCTTCTAATAGTGTAGGGGTGCACTAAGAAAGATTTTTCAAAAATTCTTCTTAGATTTTTTTAAATTAAGTTTTTAAGCTGTTTTTTAAACTTTTTTTACGTTTGCATTTAAAATAATACATTGAGGGTTATAAAATTTATATCACGAGAAAGATCATAAAAATTCCTTCAAAATGAAATCTTTTTCGAATTTTTACCTCCATTTCCTGATTTTTGGTGAATTTTTAAAGATTAATTTTTAGAATTTAATTTATTAAATGCTGATCACGCGATTTCTTTTTCTGGTACTTTCAATAAATTTATCGTCACGTGCATAACAACTAAATAGACAATAAAAAATTTTTTTCTTGCTAATGTGGCAGACGATTGGACATTATTTTGTCTATAAAAATATCCCTTACGATTTTTTTATAAATATATATATATATATATATTTTGTACATCAATTGTATATATTGATCGTCGTATTTATACTTTGACCGTTGTATTTAATTTGAATGTACTCCGTAGCGAATTGCGGGTTTTCAGCTAGTACATACATAAATATTCAGTTTATATTGTATGAAGGAGGGCTTGTTGCGGCCCAGTGGTACAGCGCGCTGGTTTTCGGTGCTGAGGATGCTCGAATCGAATCCTGGCGTCGCGCCACGAAAAATGCCTCCGTTCGTGTCGTCCCTTCGTAGGAGATAATGCTGTCTGCCTATATGATGCCCCCACAATAAAATGAACAGTAAAATTGAGGCGTAGTATAGGGGAATGTTTGACGACAAGTGCCTCCGCATTGGAAAAAAATATATATATTGTATGAACGATATACACAATAGAAACATAAAGTTTAAAAAATTCCATAACTTTAACATATTTAAAGGATACATGGAAACGTTCTCCCCTCTACTCTCTTCGACATATTTATTAATCTTTCCTATAAAAATAACTATCTGTAACTGAATCCAAAATCGAACTCTCAGATGACATGTTCACAAAGCTTTGTCCCAAATTATATCAGATAAGACATCTTTAATAAAAAAATTTATCTCGGGATAGTTATCAAGCAAGCATATCTTGTTAGCATAGCTGACAGTATTCAAAAAGTCCCTGTAAACAATACGTGAACTATTTCTAAAAAAAAATTAGACAAGAAATTGAACATAATAGAACTTTTCTTGATTAATCATTTTTAATCATCATTTCTACAGGTTGCAAAATATACTTTAAGCATATTTAAGCTTTCTACTCCAGATCTGTAAACATTTATCTCCGTAGCATAATCAGCAAACTAACTGCAAATTACTTGAACCATTAATTATAAAGATTAATTATACTTTCAAAATGGCAATAAAACTTTTCTGCAGCATTCAAAGAATAACAGATGCAGCTACCTTTCAAAAGATTTATAATTTCATTACAGTGAATAATTTAAAATGAAATTAATGCTTTTATTGAATTTGAAATTTATTTCAAGAGAAACAAATGAGATCGCAAAAATCCTTTATTGGAAACTTTTTATCTAATCTTATGTTCCATTTATCAGTGCCTTTTTTAAAGCAAATTGCTTATTGGAAACCTAAACTTTTGAGCACGTTAATTTAAAATTCAATGTTTTCTTGCAGTTTATCACTTTAAAATCCTTTTCATAATGATTGATGTTTTTAGCTCATTCTTTTCTCTCTAGATAAAAGTATTTGTTAACTTTCATTGCTTAACCTTCAAGTTTATTCAGACCACCAAAGATTAATCTTGATATTCTGAATTCTTATCTATTAGCTACAGAGGAGCTACCAAATTGCTTTTTGGGGGTATTTTTCAAAGGATTTAATTTTTTACCAGTCCTTTGGTTTTATTTCTATTGATATCAAAATATTAACTTTTTTATTGTAAATATATTTAAGGTTCATTCACATCAGATAAAACTGTAATTTACTCTTCTTTTTGTCTCTTTGTACCTCGAGAAGAACTTTTATCAAGGGGTTTTGATGCAATTAAAATTTTTTCTTTTGCATTTGAATCTACCTTAATTACAATAAAAACGACGTTATAAACAAAAAAGGTAAATATCAGTTTTAGGCGCATTTATTATTTTTTCAGCAATAATTAAGATAGTATGATTACAATGTATGTAG
>OU015494.1:196686773-196785089 GCA_907164885.2 Dolomedes plantarius
AGTTAAGCTTGGTGAAATACGCAGCTTTACCAGGGAAAGTGAGGTGGAAAGAATGAAAGAAATGATAATTCTCACTGAAGATTTGGTGAAGTTAAAGTACCAACATTTGATTAACGTTAGTACGTCTAAAATGACGGTTGAACAAAAACGGCAAGCTAATGATGATATAGCTGAGATAATAAACTCTATCGGCGAGCACCAAAAGATTATTGAGTTTCTGAAGGGATGACTTAGCGTACTGGAAAATCAGGAAGCCAAGAGCTTCGCTGAGGCAGTTAAGCAAAATCATGTGGAGAGGAAAAGTATGAAGTAGAAATTATTCCCATATCCATTCAAGAATCGGAGGAGACGAAGAGAGAAGTCAAAGAGAACATAGATCCTGAGGAATTGAGAATTGGCATAAGGACCTGTAGAAAAATAAGTAAAGGAGGAATATTGGTTGGATTGGAAACGAAAAAGGAACTCAAAACCTTTCTAGAAGTGTCTCATGAAAGAGGAGAACTGAGTATTTTATGCGATGTCCAAAAACCTAAAAAGAAGAACACTTGCATTATAGTATATGATGTCAAAGAGACATATGAAAGGGAAGAAATGAAAGAGATGATTAAGAAGCAAAATAGCGGTTAGCGGAGAGTGATATAGAAGTGGTGACGAAATATAAATCTAAAAGAGGACACAACTGGGTCTTTCGCATAAAAGAAGCTTACAGGTAAATAGAGAACTTGATGTGGCTTAAAATAGGCTGGATGCGCTACGAATGGAAGGACTACAGGAAACCAGCAGTTTGCTACAACTCCAGGGGAATAGGACACATAGCAAAACATAGAAGTCAAAAATGTGTAAAGTTTGTTCGGAAAAAGCGCAGGGGAGAAACCATGTAGAAGAGAACCTATAAATGGGAACTACGAAAGATACCAGAAAAGGACGGGTATAAAGATAGACTTGATACATTTGCCAACAGACTTTGGCTGTAGTCGCTATAGAGCAGCGATTGAAAGAATTATAGAAACTACGGATTATGGTACTTCGGGGTCTCGGCTCTGATCCTATCTACTTGCTTTTAAAATATTGTCTTTACATATGCTTGTTAAGTTATTTGGTCTGCACGAGTTGTACAGACATGTTGTGTGTAGTTAATGTTGACTTTTATGTTCTTTATTTAGTTTTATATAGTAAACTTGTACGTTGTTTACTAATGAATGTCATTACATATGCTTGTCTAATATTATGGTCTCTACGAGTTGTGAAGCAGTTTACAGGAATTGAATGTTGGTTATTTATACAGACACGCGTTGAGTTTACTTCTTTAGTCGAAAAAATGTTATATTATAATAGCTTATTGTTATTGGTTGCCTGTTCAGGTGGAACGGGACTTCTGTAAAGTCTTTGTAAAATTTTTGGTTAAATGAAAACGGAAAGTGATGTACTTCGCAGATTGGTGGCTGCGGTAAAATATAGGAACATGGATTAAGTTGTTTTGATTTAACTTTGGCTCTTGGATGACTCTGACCTTAAGACCGCGAGCGAATGGTGTCAAGTGGCATTAGATTGGACATTGGAGGAGCTAACACAGGGGGTTGGGAGCAGGACTGAGTGTCCGATCCTGCGGAGCCGAAGTCGGCGAGTTGCCGTCGTGGCGACCTGTGATCAGTAGTCTATAACTGCCGTATAGGCTAGCCACCGAGGCCGATGTATATTATGAATCCTTATAGTATTATGAAAGGACTAGCTGAAAACCCGCACTTCGCTACGGAGTACATTCCAATTAAATACAATGGTCAATGTATGTAATTAATGCCAAAAAAAATAAATAGATATATGTATATGTATATATATTTATGATAAATACAACAATCAATGTATGCAATTGGTGTAAAAAAACAAAAAAATATATTTATAAAAAAAATCGTAAGGAATATTTTTATAGACAAAATAATGTAGATGAAAGTATTAAGATTAAATCTAATAGAACATACTAAAGAATATAGTACAGTTTGAGGAACATATCTTTTACTGTATTTCAATATTTTTTTGGATAATAGCCAATCGTCTGCCGCATTAGCAAGAAAAAAAATTATTTCTTTTGTCTATTTCGTTGTTATGCACGTGACGATAAATTAATTTAAAGTACTAGAAAAAGAAATCGCGTGATCAGAATTTAATAAATTAAATTCTAAAATTTAATCTTTAAAAATGCACCAAAAATCAGAAATGGAGGTAAAGATTCTAAAAAGATTTCATTTTAAAGGAATTTTTATGATATTTCTCGTGATATAAATTTTATAACCCTCAAATTATTATTTTAAATGTAAACTTAAAAAAGGTTACTAAAGCAGCTTAAAAATTTAATTTGGAAAAATCTAAGAAGAATATTTCAAAAATCTTTCTTAGTGCACCCCTACACTATAAGAAGAATCGCCATGCAAAATTTCAGTCCTTTAGGTTCAGCGGTTTGGTCTGTGCGTTGTCTGTCAGTCAGTCAGTCAGTCAGTTACGGAACTTTTATATATATATAGACTAGCTGAAAACCCGCACTTCGCTACGGAGTACATTCAAAGTAAAAACATCGGTCAATGTATGCAATTAATGCCAATATATATATATAATAAATACGACGATCAATGTATATAATTGATGTAAAATATATATATATATATATTTATAAAAAAATCGTAAGGGATATTTTTATAGACAAAATAATGTAGAAGAAGATATTCAAATTAAATCTAATATAAAGAATGCTAAAGAATATAGTACAGTTAATATAGTACAGTTTCTAGAACATTTCTTTTACTGTATTTTAATATTTTTTTGGATAATGTCCAATCGTATGCTGCATTAGCAAGAAAAAAAATTATTTTTTGTCTATTTAGTTTTTATGCACGTGACGATAAATTTATTTAAAGTACCAGAAAAAGAAGTCACGTGATCAGCATTTAATAAATTAAATTCTAAAAATTAATCTTTAAAAATTCACCAAAAATCAGGAAATGGAGGTAAAAATTCGAAAAAGATTTCATTTTAAAGGAATTTTAATGATCTTTCTCGTGATATAAATTTTATAACCCTCAAATTATATTTTAAATGTAAACTTAAAAAAAGTTACTAAAGCAGCTTAAAAATTTACATTTGAAAAAATCTAAGAAGAATTTTTCAAAAGTCTTTCTTAGTGCGCCCCTACACTATAAGAAGAATCGCCATGCAAAATTTCAGTCCTTTAGGTTCAGCGGTTTGGTCTGTGCGTTGTTTGTCAGTCAGTCAATTACGGAACTTTTTTATATATGTAGATTATATAAGCAATGAATATTGATATTTATATAGCTTTTAAAATCAGTAATTTATTTTTTGTTATATAAAACATCTTTCATTTTCCCATATATCCTAATTTCTTGCTGCTTGCAGCAGCCTTCCATAAAGTAATATGGCCTTCCTCACATTTCGAGTTGTGCAGGCCTGATTTAGAGGATCCTCAGAATTTTCTTAATGCTGCGTATAGCTTGAAATGATAGACGAAATCATAACATTACATACGATACACTTTAAGTTATTTTACATATATAATGAGCGACAAAACTGATCTCTGTACTATAAATGTATATCACAGAATCAGAAAATTATGTTCCAAGGATATCCAAAACCCAGCACTCACAATATAACTACTATCAGTGTAGTTAAGGATATTTCCGCTTTAAAGGTTCATTTCTTGCATACTTAAAGAGTATGCTAACGGTAAGTGCTTTTAAGTTTAAATATTCTTTCAAATTAAAATTCTCTGTGTTTCATTAGATATCTAATGGTAAATGTATAAAAGAGGTATACGGGAAAATTTCTAATGTTCATATAGGAAATATGACAAAAATTTCCTTAAATAGCGTGAGCAAGATTTTTGAAAATACTGAAACGAGTACTGAGAGAAAGTATGATAAAATATTTAAGAAAAATAAGACACATATATTCAACATGTCGTTACTATTAGATGTAAAATATTATAGTTTTACTATTAAGACGCTTGTATATTCTTGGGATGTTTTTCAATGATCTACCATATTATAAGCTCATTTTTAGTGGATGTATTTTGCCAGTATTTTACTGATCTTAGAAGCAATTAGGTCTCATCAAATTAACACTAATTTATTTAAAGCGGTACCAAATATCTTATTAAAAATTAAAGTGAGTTTTTAACCCTAAATATAAAAACCCATATCATAATTTTAAAAAACATAGCCTTGTTTCGAGATTTTTATTTATTTATTTTTTTTTATTAGAGATTAACATTTACTTTCCTTCGAGTACAAAACATAAGATTTTCTTCCAAAATAACTAGAAAACAGAACAAGAAAGATTGTGCAAGAAACTATTTTCAATAATTCTTTTTTTAAAATTGATTCTTTGATTCTTAAACGAAATTTACGAGCTTTCCACTGTTCATAAAAGGTGGCAAAATCATCTTTACCATGAAATGTGGGAATATTTTTCGTCAATAGTAATTTTACACTGAGGCTCCAGTTTCCTTTTTCCTCTTCTGTGGAATATTTCTTAGAAAATTGTTATTGTTAAGCGCTTGAATTACTACCACTTTATTTATGCATTGATTCATTTTTGTTTAAACGAGAATAAATAATTTGAGGATAAAATTGTTGCTTAGAACAAAAAATCTCTTCGTATTTGAATTAGGCCTTTCTAAATAAGTCCAAGCGAGTACTATATAGGCCATTTGTGAAGATGTACAATTTCAAAAAAATTCATGAATAATTGTTATTTAATGAACTACCACTAGATTAATATATTTTTAGCAATATTTTCATATTAGATAATTGATTCAATACATATAATTGTGTGCTATTTAAAACAATAGTTTGATGTCCTAAGATGGTAAAATGAATTAATATGGAAGCATTTTTAAATACATTATTTGCCTCTCAGTTCGAGATATAAAAAAATTCACAATTAGATTTTTAGGCCTAACGGACATAATATATTTTATGTGATTAAATACAGAGAATATACCCACTGTGAGCTTTGTTTGTAAATGATATTTTACATCCTTTGTCCAAATGTAGAACAACACGATTGATACAAATTTTTTATCAAAAGTTTCATTTAGTAACCTATAAACATAAAATATTAGAGAAGAAATTTTTCTTTCTTTTATATTAAGATCTTGAACTTTTGTAATTTATTCATTAACTATTATGTTACTTGTGAAATTAAAATTCTGAGTGATATTAATCACAAAATGATTGCAGAATCTTTGCACCTCAATAATACAGCTAGCTACAAATTAAGAAAAACTTTTCATTCATTCGTGGTTTAACTCCATTTTGATTCATATCACAAATTAACTGTCATAAAACATTTATGCATGGAAATCTGGATTGGTTACACATATAAAAAAATACAAATAGGGGTTGTTTTGCAAGTAAAACTACTTAATATAAAGGTGATAAGTTATTCAATAAACAATCTAAAGTATTTTCAGTTTTTACATTCTATGCGAAACATAAATATCAAAGTACAGTGATTTCCGCTTATAAGAATCACGTTTGTTATTAGTGTTTTTGATTCTTATAAGCGGTTGATTCTTATAGCCGAAATTTACGTTTTGGGACAGGCACACACACACCTATATATACATATATTAGATAATTTACCATAAAATACTCTTTAATTTACGTTAATTATCTTTTATTAAAATTATTTTTTATACTTTTAAAATACAACTTAATTTCTAGATCTATAAGTAGATACACATGATTATAGTAAGAGAAGAAAAAAATCCTATATTTGTTACAACATACCTGCTTAAAGAGTTTTAACATTTCAACTACAGGAAGGGAGCAAGAAAAAGTTTTCTGTGGTAGTTTGACGTAATGAAGTTTTCAGGAGTCTGTTTATACCTCTTTCAATAGTAATAGTCTCAGTCGAAGATTTACCTTCTAGTTTACGTTTCACGGTTTGATAACGTGCTGAATATACTAATGTCACGTTTGCCTAAGTGATAGTGGACACTTCGCCGAAAATTTATGTGTTTATGGCACTAGGAAGCCGCAACCGTGATGTGGGAGGTGGGATAAAAGAGTCCCCATTTTTGTTTGTCAGTGGAGAAAAGTGAAATCAGACCCGGACGGGTAAATATGCCCCTGGGTCAATCTAATAGGACAGTGTTGTGCTAAAACGTTTAAGGGGAAACTATTATGTCTAACAAAGAAAGGGATGAATTTTACGACTATATTCCATCCCATCTTATCAATCTTTTTTTTTTAATAAATTAAAGAACTTCGTACCTTTTGAGGGTTTAAGTGGCTTTTTTGGAAAAATGAAAGGAAAGCGAAGAGTGTAAACTGATTCTTAAAACCGGTGGATTGATTCTTTAAAGCGAAAATTTTAACATGGAAATAATACATTTGTTTTTGTTTTCGCGATATTGATTCTTATAAACGGTTGATTCTTATAACCACTGATCACTATAAGCGGTGGTTACTGTAATCGAAAGTGTAACATAACTACTTATAAAAGGTAAGTAACGGTTTTCTATCCGCACATAGAATCAAACCCGAATCATCTTATCTATAAAAAAATTATTCCAAACCAGTGTGCCGCAGAAGTTTAGGGTGCCACGAGATCCGCCAGAAGTGGTGTAAGATATTTTGGGGGAATGAACAAAAAAATATAAGTATGGCTTATTTAAAATAAAAATTAAGTAATTACTCTCACACACAACAGATTGTGAAACTGATAGATGCAGAGATTAATTCACTGATGCCACACTCAAAAGCTAAGTTTATCAAAAGTGAGTAATCGATGGCTGTTTTTGTGGTCGGACTGCCAGAGGACCACACTAACCTAGTGAAGAAAACAACAAACCTACTTTTGCCGTTTTCAACATAATATCTGTGCGGACAAGCCTTCTCTGTCATGGCGACAATAAAATGCAAAGCAAGAAATATACTTAATAACATAAACACAGACATATATATATATATACATACATAGTTGTCAGAATTTAAGTGGGAAAAGAATGATTACCTTAAATTTGAAGGGGGCTTGGGAATTAAATTATATTCGTGGCATAATTCGCCTCTAATTGTTCGTATTTCAAGACGCGAATTGGGAAAGGGAAATTCCCCTTTTCATTATGTAATCTTGGCGCGCCTGTGGGTTTTGCGGTCGAGGAGGAAACATTATATAATTCTCCTTGAAAGATGTCTGGTTTGGGCTCTGCGCATGTGCAGGGAGAGTTGACGCGCGGAGATGCCCGCGAATTTTTGTCAGAACGCGGGATTTAATCGTTGCTGGTGGACGTGTGTCAGCTGGGTCCACAATTTGAAAATGGCGAGCGCTCAGATATACTCTACTTGGATCAGTGGTTGCTGGAAGGAGAAATAAATTAGACTTGATTTCGTTGGAACTATGCTTGTTTATTGGATTTAGACTACTTACCATTCGCCACCAGTATTAAGATAATGACTGCAAATTAATGTGAGAACAGGCAAACCACACACCTGTCATACATATACATATACATATAATTATATACATACATATATATATATATATATATATATATATATATATATATATATATATATATGTAATAAATTAAATATTAGGCCCTCCATTCTATCATTTAAATTCCCTTTCCTGAGTCCAATCCCCAGTAACATTACTTTAGCATTTTAAAAACCCATAGCAACAGAACTTCCCATAAAACAGCAAACGTTGCATTTCTACACGTGTATACGTCTCGAGAAAGGCGTGGGTTCGCATCGCCAGCTCCAAATTCCGCTGACACTTCAAAATAACAGGCACATGTGCCTCGCTTCTAGCGCGTAAGGTTGAAAGGTGATATTACACTTCGCTCCGAGCTGTCGTCTGAGATGGACGGATGTTACTATCGCTCTAATAAAACTATTCGACACGACTGTTTCCAAATTTGATTTAATTCCTTTCAGGCTGAGTCTAGCTCCAGCCATGTAAATACGAGCTAGTTTTCCTTTTCAGGTTGCATTTTAAGAACGAGATGTAATGGTTATATTACATATATATATACAGGGTGTCCCATAAATACCGCCCAAACTCTGCACAGCCAGATTCCTCATTGGGAGTACATAAAAAATGCCCAAAGAACTGTACCTGTACGACCCATAGTTTTCGAGAAAAATACGAAAAACAAAGTACGACGTCACATCTGGTGCAAGGAAAAAGAACTTTATTTGACACGTCAACAGCAGTATTTGCAAATACTTATAAAGGCAGATGTAGGATGATGTTGGTTTTTTTTTCCTATTGGGCCATCTGAAGGAAATATATCGAGACGTAGTGACTACAAAAACGGACTTAATTGCTCGTCTGCATGCAGCTTGTACTTCGGTGGACACCGCGTTGCTGCGAAGTGTGCAGTCATCCATTCCACGGCGCGCTCAATTCCAGCCTGGATATGCTCGGCGGACACTTTGAACATCTGCCTTTATAAATATTTGCAAATACTGCTGTTAATGTGTCAAATAAAGTGTGTTTCCTTTCACCGGATGTGACGTCACACTTTGTTTTTCGCATTTTTCTCGAAAACTATGGCTCGTACAGGTACAGTTATTTGGGCCTTTTTTATGTACTCCCAACGAGGAATCTGGCTGTGCAGAGTTTGGGCGGTATTTATGGGACACCCTGTATATATATATATATATATATATGTGTGTGTGTGTGTGTGTGTGTGTGTGTGTGTGTGTGTACGTACATGTAACATGCTGGCTCGGCCCCATGGATAAATGACCAGAACCGTCATGCCACAGCGGGGGAGAAATTAGTCGTAACCAAATAGCAGATCCGTACTTCAATTCGGCAAATACAAATTCATTGACATTCTGCTACATCTTCTTAGGGCAATGACAAATCCCTTAATCGCCGCATGTACATTGAAGGACATATTACTATTTATAACCTAATAGAGGTGTAGTCACGTGACACCTGAACTCCTGCATTAATTGGCTGAAGCCTTGAAATCTGGGATCGGGCAACTAGAAAACCACAGGGATTGTATAGGAGTTTACAGGGGTTATATAAAAGATACCTGAAAGTCAATTCCTTTGTTCTTCGAATCGAAATGCGCAATTAATTCATGCCCAAGGAGATTTAAAAGAATTTAGAATTTTGAAAGAGTTTTGGGGATTTATATGTTTATATATATATATATATATATATATATATATATATATATATATATATATATATATATATATATATATATATATATATATATATATATATATATATATATATATATATATATGTATATGCATAAACATATATACAGTGGCTCCCAAAAATGTTCGTACACTTACGATTTTCAATGAAATAAGGGTCTATCTATTAATTAAAATGAATATTTCAGAATGGGTATTTTATAATATGATGTATAATCTATTCTTCACAAAACTAGATAAAATATTTTGAAAACATAGTAAAACTTTATTTTTAAGAAACCAGTAATCAAAAAGTAACAAAAACAACAAAAATAACAAAAGTAACAAAAAGTAACAAAAAGTCATCGTACACTGAAATATTTTCGGATAAATTCATAATTAAAATTATCATCTGGCGCTTTATTTTTATTTTTGAATTCTTGTGGCATTTAAAATATCGTTTGGCTTTAATTTTTGCTTGCTTACTCCGTAATATTACATTTATTATTTAAAAATGGCTCGTAGTCGTAAAGAGCAAAAAGCATTCGAAAATTGATTATTTTTCATCATAGTAGTGGTAAATCAGTTTGGAATATTGCTAAATTACTTAATTTATACCATTCTACTGTACAGTATGTGATAAAACGCTTTAAAAAGGAAAATCGGATCGAAAACAAGGTAAGAAAAGGTTGTCCGGCAAAGTTAACAAAACGTGATTAGAGATTTATAATTAGAAAATTTGTGAAAAATCCACGATTGAGTGCTGTAAATTTTCTGCAGGATTTAATGAAACATTTTCTACTTCAATTTCACCTGAAACTGTTCGACGAGCTCTCAGAGCAGCTGGATTACATGGGCGTTCTGCCCGTAGAAAATTTTTTGTGACTGAGAAAAACAGAAAGCTTAGGCTTTCCTTCGCACTATCAATGATAAATAAGCCCCAAACGTATTGGAATAATGTCTTATTTGCCGATGAAAGCAAGTTTAACATTTTTGGTTCCGATGAGAGTATAATTATATGGAGAAGAAACAATGAGGAACTTAATCCCAAGAACTCAGTAGGAACAGTTAAGCATGGCAGTGGAGGTGTCCTTGTGTGTCCTTTTTGATTACTGGTTTCTTAAAAATAAAGTTTTACTATGTTTTCAAAATATTTCATCTAGTTTTGTTAAGAATAGATTATACATCCTATTATAAAATACCCATGCTGAAATATTCATTTTAATTAATGGATAGACCCCTATTTCATTGAAAATCGTAAGCGTATGAACAATTTTGGGAGCCACTGTATATAATATATGTTTATGACGAACCTGACTAAATTCCGGCTCGAAGCGTTCTCTTTATATCGTAAATCCCTCTTAAACTCCCTAATACTTATTAATAATATTGCAGTCAGTAAACATAAGCTGTGGTAAATGATTACAAATTAATTACATCCAACAAATTTATTCCAATTATTAATTAAAATACCCTCGAATTCAATCCGCACATAATTTAGTTTTCCAAGTAATCTTCTCACCCTCGTGACGCGTGACCGCTCAATCCAAATGTTAATCCCGCTCTCCCGATTTCGAGGTCAAAACAGCAAGTCCACTCTCCTGGAACATGCGCAGAGCCCAATTTAGAATTTCCTAGAAGTTTCTTCCCGCCAAACCTGTACAGTATCTAAAAATAACCTCTCTGCATGGAGCTTCCTTTCACCGCGAATAGAAGGTCAATTACTGAAAACGGGTATTCCCCTGATTTCACCCGTAGCGCGTTTTGAAATATAAAAACTAGTGGCTTTTTCGAGCCACGAAAATGATTAGTCCCTAATCCCCCTTTAAATTTAACTTAATTATTCTTTTCCCAATTAATTTCTGACACATATATATATATATATATATATATATATATATATATATATATATATATATATATATATATATATATATATATATATATATATATATATATATATATATATATATATATATATACAATGAAATTGATCTACGCCGGCCAGTAATGGTACCTTAGTCAATAAACGAAAAAAACCAGTAATGGTGTTAAGTATCTATTTGAAATTAAATGTAACATGTTCCATATATATATTCCACATTTATTTTATATTGAAAACAACTAACATTCTAACAAAGGTGCTCCAAGTTTCCAATATCATTCAAAGGGTGCCACGAACGTCAAAAGGTTGAGAATCCCTGTTCTAAAGGAACGATCTTCGCGTAGTTGTTTTGTATCCGTTAACCATCTTCCCATTTTCTCCGTGTTGCCAAACCAGCGACATAGGATGTTGGCGGTGCATATATTTTCTTCACTTCGGTCAATGTTTTTCCCATCCAAAATTTAGCACATTCAGATAACATTCCAACGGGGTTCATTTTCAACAGTTAGGTGCCAATGCAACGATTTTCTGTCGGAGGCTGGACATCATCCCAGATATTTTCACCTCCAAATTGATATTATTCTTATTTATTTACCTCGACGTTAGAGAAAGTCTTATTTTCTTTCATCATCTTCATAAGTGGCATATCTAAACCGTTTAGCATTTTTGTTTCACAGATGATTAATGTATTGTAACTTTAATTTTAAAGTTTCTATCCAGTTCAGGTTAAACTCACTTTACTGCCTCAACCCTCGTAAACTTTTATGCAACGCCTTATACTAAGTTCCTTCGGCGTAGTATAGTAAGTGCTTTTATAGTTATTATAGTCATGCACTTACATTAAAATTTCTAAAAACTACATGGAAAGAAGTGAATTCTTCACCACGCTTGTACAGCTCAGATTCAAAATATTAGAATAATTGAGAAAAAGTAATAAGAAAGAAATTATTTTCCATTTAATTATTTTTGATACTAAGTAAATGCAATTAAGTTTCTTATAAATTAAATCTGGAATGTTTAGATAAGATTTTAACATTTACAAAATATAAAATACAATAAATTAGGTATACAACAACTTTCTGAAACACATCAAAATATTAGAATAAAATTTAGATTGGTTCAAAATATTATAATATTTTATTTTACGCAAAAATATTACCTTATGAATATGAAGTAAATGGTAATTAATATTTTGTAGCATCCCCTTTAGCTTTAATAACAGCGTACAATCGATCTTACATACTATATACAAGGTGTTTACAAACATTTCTATCAATATTAGCCCAAATAGACTTTATATGTGCCACTAACTCAGTTTTACTTTAAGGAGAATTTTCTTGGAGTTTTTCTTCATTATACCCCATAAGTTTTCGATGGGATTAATGTCTGGTGAGTTTGGTGGCCAAGGAAGTACCTTAATTTTACGTTGATGGAACCAATTCTAATGACACCGAGGTATGTGGTGACGCTAAATTTTGTTGAAAGATGAAATCATCTTCAAATAAATATTCTGATGATGGAATCATGTAATATTCCAAAATTTCTTGATATATCTGAGAGTTAACCTTTTCGTAGACTATGCATAACTTTCCAGGTCCTTCTGCGCTCATGCAACCCCAAACCATGACACTAGCAGCAAATATTACCGAACGTTTAAGGCATTCTTTATCAAATGCTTCTTGCTTCATTCTCCAAACTCGAATACCTTGATTACCATATGAAACACAAAACATACTTTCATCACTAAATAATATTTTTTTCCAATCTTCTTCGCTCCATAAACGTCTTGATTTACACCAATTCAATCTTATACGCTTTTGTTTTGCAGTCATGAGAGGTTTTGTTTTCGGTACACGAGATTCAAACTTAAATTTATGGAGACGTCTTAATGTTGTCGATTTAGAAACTTCAACTCCTTCTTCTTTCCATTTTCGGTGCAAGAATCGCACACTTAGCACAAGCGTATAGTTAAGAAAACGGTTTTTCTTAACTATACGCTTCAGTTTCCTGTCATCTCTAGCAGATGTTTTTGGTTTTCGGCCGCCATTTCGGCGATTATTTTGTAATTTTCCATTTTTTTAATATTGTGGTAGTATTTTACTAAAGCTTGATTGCGAACAATGTAAATAATTCGCTATATAACATTGATTTTTACCGTTCCGATACAAATCAACCACACGAAGTTTAATAGATTCAGGAATATCACTCACACGACCCATTTTAAGACGAAAAAGCAAACAAACTGCAAAAAGAATACTGATTTTAAATAAAATCGTCTGAATTTAATCAATGATGCCACCAGTTATGAATTTGTGATAATTAAAGGAGAATTAATGTGAAATATTCTAATATTTTGAACCACTTGAATAAATATTCTAATATTTTGACTTTTCAAAATAATTTTTTTCTCAATTAATCTTTTCAAAAATGATATTAATTTTAAGATAATAAATAAGTTTAATCAACAATAAGTTCTTAATAAAAATATCGTTTGCATATTTGCATTAAAAGACATTAAATTACCAAATGATATTTTCAATTTGTAAAAAAATGTAATTATTCTAATATTTTGAATATGAGCTGTAGTGCTTCTGCAAATCTGACGTAGCTTACTGACAGAGACTCGCTGATCAAGTAATTAGTCAAGAGTTTGGTTAGGATTTAGAATGAATTTTTGATATTTCCTAGATATCTCCCAGATCATGAGTTGATAGAGATAATATGAGCTAGTAGCATATATAATTTTATTAGTAAACCAGACCAAGTCTTAATAAATTGTTTTGATTTTCATGCAAGTTCTTTTTTACTCTTACCATTAGACCACTGAGCAGTTCCTTCGGGGAGTCAAGATTTATGAGATTGATTTTATACTGTCCCTAAGATGTTTTGCCAGATGTTTTGCTAAGATGTTTTGCCAGATGTTTTGCTACGATGTTTTGCCAGTTAGAGAGACGGGGAAAAGGCAGCGAAATGCGATATTATGAATCGGACGTGTATTTATGAAACTGTTGGCGCTCGCACATCTCTTTCCCATCTGCGTGTTAGAAAACCTAATGATTTCAACCACGTGACAACTTCATTTCTATCGCATCCACGATTGTCTTACATCAAGAAGTATGCAGGCTAAGTTCATGATCTTTGAATTCATGAATGAAAGATTGTTTTTTACTTATAGCAAAGGGCAATTTGAGTCATGCGGCATATGTTATGACACTACATCTATATATGAATGGGGCAGATCAGTTATAAAAAGAAGAGAAAATTGCTTCTAAACGCATTTTCTTGTTTATTGTTCCATTCTTTAGAAAAACATATGACCATGAATCAGTTCCTTAAGATTAAGACATGTTCTTATCTATATATATATAACAGTTCCGTAACTGACTGACTCACTGACTGACATACAACGCACAGACCAAACCGCTGGACCTAAAGGGCTAAAATTTTGCATGGTGATTCTTCTTATAGTGTAGGGGTGCACTAAGAAAGATTTTTGAAAAATTCTTCTTAGATTTTTTTAAATTAAATGTTTAAGCCGTTTTAGTAACTTTTTAAGTTTGCATTTAAAATAATAATTTGAGGGTTATAAAATTTATATCACGAGAAAGATCATAAAAACTCCTTTAAAATGAAATATTTTCGAATCTTTACCTCCATTTTCTGATTTTTGGTGAATTTTTAAATATTAATTTTTAGAATTTAATTTATTAAATTCTGCTCACGTGATTTCTCTTTCTGGTACTTTAAATTAATTTATCGTCACGTGCATGATAACGAAATAGATCAATTATTTTTTTTCTTGCTAATGCGGCAGACGATTGGACATTATCCAAAAAAATATTAAAATACAGTAAAAGATATGTTCCTCAAACTGTACTATATGAACTGTACTATATTCTTTAGTATGTTCTATTAGATTTAATTTCAATATTTTCTTCTACATTATTCTGTCTATAAAAATATCCGTAACGTTTTTTTTTTAAATATATTTTTTCGTTTTTTTACATCAATTGCCTACATTGATCATTGTATTTATTATAAATATATTTATACATACTTTTGGCATTAATTGCATATATTGACCGTTGTATTTAATTTGAATGTACTCCGTCGGGAAGTACGGGTTTTCAGCTAGTCAACCATATATGGTGACATGTGCTTTTCAGAATGCTTGTAAATTAGCCTCTGTCAGCAATGCTCGAAATGTATTGCCAAGATAAATTTCATATCGGTCTATTACATACATTGTAATGCTTGTAAATTAGCCTCTGTCAGCAATGCTCGAAATGTATTGCCAAGATAAATTTCATATCGGTCTATTACATACATTGTATGGGTTTAGGGAAATTTTAAGCTAAATGCAGCAAAATCGACTGGAAATCTAGAACGTCGACCACTGGAATTATTACAGTTTCTGGTTTACACTTGTTAAGCAAGGCCCGAGGTAGCCTAGTGGTAGCTAGTCAACTTTCGCACTGAGGGTTCTCGGTTCGAATCCCGACAAGCGCCATTAAATATGTCCGGGTCTAGGCTGGACTTGGACACATTAAATACATATACCGGAAAGTCCTTCTTTGGAGTCAGAGAGGGGGGGAGAGGGTATGATCCCCCCAGAAGTTGCCACTGGGGGTGCTCAGTGAAAACTGAGGTGGCCCCTGGCTAAATCGGTCTCCGACCTTTAAGGTGCCGTTTGGAACCAGAGCCGCACCCCCCGGCCTACCAGACTATATGGACTTAGTTTGTAATACTTCCAGACAGGGGACATTAGAAACAATAACAACAACTTGTTATGGCAATTGTTATCAGTAAGCGTTAGCTTAGTCTTCGGCTTTTTGAACTGCCACTAAGTTCGTTGCACTGATGAAGAAGCTCCTTTGTAGCTTCGGAACGGCCGTATGCAAAATAATTGCATCTTATTGCTATTTGTGCTTTATTTACGTTGGTTTTCCTGTTTATGTCATCAGTAATGTTGATTTATCATAGCCAACTGAGTCTTACTTTTATATTCAGTTTTATCTCTAACGTTATCAAGATCAAAAAATTTTCTAAAAGGATATGTAAAGGTATCGCCGAAATATAAAATCTAAATCAGTTGGAAGTTTCCCCATAACTGCTATTTTTCATTTCAAACTGTCAATACAATATTCTTCTCTATCACTCAGTAGAATATTCATTGAAGCCGAAGGAGAATTTCGCGAGAGTAATTTGAAAAATGGTTATGGGAAAGAAAAAATCGGGATATTTTGATGAACCGATCAAATTAATTCAGAGAGGGGAAAGTATAATTTACGCTGAAAATGGGTTATGCGTATTCCATTCTGAATATATTGAAGATCAAGATCGCTAAGATTTTATGGGTAGCCGAAAGGGGAAATGGCTTATGGGAAGCTTATGGAAATAAGCTCTCAGCTGCAAGAAAGGATCAACAATAAAGGTAGAGGGAAAACCGAATTTACTCTCAGCATTAAAGAAAAGCTACCTGGGATTTGTTTCAGAATCTATTGTAATATTTTAAACAAAGCCTTGTGCCAAACTAATATAGATATTTGTAAAACTGTTTATCATAAAATCTTATACAGAGATTTAGTCCTTCCAGATTCATGCTACAAAATTCTAAAATAAATTCTAATTAAACAATTTTACCGCAGTGCACTGCATTGTATTTTTTATTATATTCATCGAAAAAATATTTGTTTTCTCAGGAACATTATTCATCTGTGTCGCAATAAGTTTTCTGAAAACCTTTTAGTTATTTTTGGGGAAAAAATACCCAAAAAATGTACACTGAAATTTAAATTCAAATTTTTATGCTATGTATCGATGTCAAATAATTTTTACTTTAGACGAATTTTATTTGCATATTTTTTAACTAAAAGACATACCCTGTTGTCGTATTGCCTGTCCTGATTTTATTTTTCTCGGGCGTGAATCGTAGTTTATTTGGTTAGTACATATTATTTAATAATGAAAGATATTCGGTTGCGTTGTGTTAAAGTTATTTTTTTAATCCAACCCAAAGCTCTGGACATCAATTGGCAAAAACAAACAGCTCAATTAACCATAAATTAAACAAACTCATTAAATTTAAAATAAATCATAATTTATTTACAAAATTATTATTTACAAGTTATATTAACAAACATTTAAAACCACAAGCCTTCTTTGCAAAAATTTGAAATATTCAATTATAAGCTTTAATTAATTAGCAATTATTTAATTATAAACTTTATCAATTACTCAAATATCAGCTTTATCAATTATTCTCATCTCTACCTTTCTGGGATTAGGGAGCGTAAAGACTTAAAACCAACAAACACAAATTTGACTCTAACGGAAATAATCTAAACTGCTTTTCTAACTCTCTAATACACCAAAACTGACTCGAAACCGTGGGAACTGAACAAATGAAATAATGCAAAACACTCACTCAGTTTGCTGACCTTTGATGATTGTTGACATTAGATTTACTGCACTGGGGTCCGGGGTTCAAAAGTCTTCCTTGGCATGGGGTGGTCACGTCTGGCTTTATGATGAGGAAAACCTCTCGGCGTCTGGTGGGATATCTAAGTAGTCTCAACTCTATGATTCCATCAACTCCTTGTCTTTAACTCAGATGCGGTCTTCACTTGATAAACGGTCGATAACGTCTATGCGTAACCTTAGATGCGGACTCCACTCCAATAGATGTCGATTTGCGTCTTCTACTTAACTTAGATACTGGCTCCACTCGACTAACTGTCAATTTATGTCTTCTACGTAAATTTACATGCACCGGAAACCAACAGCTTCACCCGTTAAAAAGCTCCGATTCAAAATTTTATGAAATACAACACAGGGGTGTGGGAACCCTACAGCTTCCCCGTCAAAATCTTAATCTAAATACTACGAAAACCACAGGGGTGCGGAGACTCTACAGCTTCCCCTGTCAAAATCTTAATCTCTTTTTCTAGCCCTGTTCCACGTATATATATCCTTTCATCCCCTTTCTCTAAATTTGTCCCGCCTTCTCATAAAATCTCTAGTCATTTCGGACACCGAAATAATTTTATTCGCCTGGCCAAAACTCAAACTTTTCGATTGGATGCCCCTCTCACACCGTACACACCCCCATCAGGCCAACCGCCAGACCTCCCACGTAACCTGCGGTCGACCCCACACTCTGACTACCATAAATTGTTCAACAAAATGTATTATGTTATAACGTCACCCGTGGTTCCACCACCGCCTATCTTGTCTGGCATCGGAAACCACAGACAAACCACTTTCGTCAACCTCCTCTCCTGCCCAAACATAAAAGGGACCGTACTACTCTTTAATTAAAATGTCCTTCTACGCCGGTGTTCTCACCCTTAACCATAAATGTAATGTTGCAGCCTTTAAATATATTTCTTCTCAATATTTTAATATAATTTTTATCCATATTGAAGGCGCATCATTACACCTGTGTGAGTATAATGGTGATGCCTTAGCATATTTCAATATTCCGAAATAGTGGTAAATGTATAAAGCAAAATAACTTTATAAACTGAGGTAAATTATTTCTTGAACCGTGTTTCAGATGTATTAAAAGCAATCGTCAAGTTCCAAAAGAATGATGGAACATACTGCCCTCCTTGAAGTGTCCTAACAAACATTTTAAACTTTTCGATAAAAATACGACGCTGTTAGGGCAGGTTAAAACACAATTAAGACAAATATCTTATATTATTCTAAGATCTTCACAAAGCAGATAGGACATTTTAAGTTGGGGAAAATGGTCAAAAAACCTATGGAAGCACAACAATATAAAGAAATATAGAAAACATTCAAAGAACGTATAAAGTGACTAGTGTGAAATTTAACAAAAAACGTTGACCCCTAAAGACATTAACTACAGTGTCACTCAATGGCGGATCATAGCACAGGCGCAAGAAGCGCACTTAGGACCTCTGATTGTTAGGAGCCTCCGAAAGTTAGCATCTTCAAAAGGAGATAGAAGCATTCTGCAAATTTGTTTTTTATTTAGTAATAAACTAATTTGATAGCATTACTTAATATTTAGAACAAGGGGCCTCAAACCTAGATTGCGCTTGAGGCCAGCCACGTGTTTGATTTGCCACACGTGTCACTTTTATAATACCAGGTTAACTTTTCCAGGAAATAAGCTTTAAAAGTCTCAAAACTCTATCAGTTCCATTACATTAAACTTTGCTCTATTTCCAACATAAAGACAAGCAAATCGGTTTCTAGTCGTGAAAATCAGCACTGATCAAGCGCTGTATTAAAATAAATAACGGTCAAAAATATGTTCAACCTCATTTATGGTTCTCAAAAACTATCACAATATGAGACTTTTAGGCCTAGTCAGCCTATTAACATTTTTAGGAAGTGCGACATTTTTATATAAAATTCCCTGAAAAAAAGGTAGCTTTAACATCATTATCACATTGTGTAGTATTATGTTAAGTTAGAACATATGCTAATTAGCATATTCTGTATAGTGGCTTATTATTTAATTATTATTTTTTTTTTTGCTAAATTATTAATTTAAGAAATTCACTCTGACACATGTCTGAGAATAACTGAAGAGCACGTACTCAAATTTAATATTTAATGTAACCATTTAATTTCTCTTCATCTTACATACATTAATTTCTACACTGACTACAAACTTTTACAGAGAAAATCATATCAATTAATATCATACGTTAAAAGATTATTATAACACATAAAATCCAAATTACAAAAAAATAAATCACCATGCTCTCGCCTGATAAATATAACACAAAATAATATTAACTTACCACCACCTTCGTATGGAATAGGTACATCTCGTATCTCATCAGTCGACCAGCGGAATCGGCGAAGCAAGCCAAAAAAAAAATGGCTGATCTGATCGATATTCTCACCACGAGGTCCTATATCTGTCGCTGCTAAAACTCCAACTCCTTGGAAAAACGTTTTCTTATTCCTTCCCTTTGAACTGGGGCGAGCAGAAGTCAGCTATCCTCGAACAAACACCTTTCAGCTCTCATTGGCTAAAAAAATGTTGCTAGGCCGTTGCCATGGGGACGCTAGACCCCCCCTACAGCCGAGAAGGGGTGGCAAGTCACGCTTTTATTCTTATACAAAAAAAAAAACCTCTTTACGATAAGCTGAATTTGCCTCCGGGGGGGTACATACATTTCCCCCAGAAACCGGTACAAAATACAGGCGCGAACCCAACACACATACATCCTATGACATACACAACAAAACAGATACACTAGAATGTGCATGGAACCGAATCAATGTTGCATCAAGACTATGGGACAATAAAATATATTTACAAAGTCGAATTCCATGTCACATGTAGGTATAGTTAACCGTAGTGCTCTACACCAACCAACCATCTTTATCACTAATTACTTGATGTTAAACAATATTGAAGTATTATATACATTTCAAAATTAGGTTTAATTTTTTAAATAAAGACTTGTTACACAGTTGAAATTAAAATAAATGAGAAGGAAAGAAATGTTTTTTCATAAAAATTTTTTGCATTTGGTGTATCTATATTTTTTATGCATTGACAAATGTAATTAAGAATTATTAAACGTAAGTTTTTAAAAACACTCTTTTAAGATATGAATTTATTTTGAAGTGTGCATGTTAATCTTTTAGAAAATTCGATCGAATTTTAAATTTTAAACTAAACTTGTGACTTTTTCTGAATCAGAAGGGGAAAGAAAATAAATGCTCCCCAAAATATTTTACTGAAAGTCAATAATTTTATTGCAATCAAGTTTAATTGTAAATATGGTTTTTTCTGTTGTAAATATACAGTCAAACCTCGGAGGTCATCTGCTTCGGTACTCGACGTCTGCTCTGTACTCGTCGCACTTCGACGAGAAATAAATGCTTCGGTAGTCAACGTTTGCTCGTCACACATGCCGAAATGTTTTCGGAAGGGATTGAATTACAAAATTTTGTTCAAAAGTTTCCCCCTCACAAAGCTCTAGCAAGCCAAAATGTGAACTCGTTTATCCATCAAACAAGGTCTCACATCAGAAACATTTTGAAACGTAAACTCTTGATAGGTTTGTAGTGAAACTCTCTCAACATGAGTCTACAACAGGGATCGGTGGTGTTAAAGAGACAGAAAAGAGAGAGAATCTCTGTGTAAGCGCTTGATGTTTTATTGGAAGGAGATTCCCCTTCCAAGCAATAACCCCTTTCTTCCTCTACTACGCTACTATCCAATTAGGTCATCAACTCCTTTCAGTAGTGGTTGATTGACGATAAATTTTATCTTACTTTAACTCAGCGGTTCTCAACCTGAGGGGGGGGGGGGGGCGTAGAAGAATTTCAAGGGAGGCGTGAGTTTAAAAAAAAGTAAAATATAAAGTAAAACTAGCTATAATTTACTGTACTCATATTTTGCGGTGACAATGTAACCATAACGTATTTTCGACATAGGAAGACGATAATTGTCGTAATTCTAAAAACACGATAATTGTCGTACGTCTGGGCGTTGAAAGTGACCTGAGGTATGCTTTGTCACAGTTACTACGCAATATTCAAAAAATTGTCAAGGACAAACAGTGCTAGCCCTCTCATGTTGTGAAAGTGACTGGTATTACATGACAACCTCACCTAGATCCTTGATTACCTCAAATATATTTGATCTGTATTTAATTCTTTGATTTCATATGTTCTAATAATAATATGTTCCAAATTAGGATACGTATAATAATATTAAATTTTGTATACGAAATTATCTAGTCTATATTTTTATTTAATAACAAGCTTCAGTTTCACATTCCGATTGCACTACTTGTATTGGCCACATATGGTAGTGGTGGTGGTTGGGGAGGCGTGGCCTCACATCAGTGTTCAAAGGGGGGCACAGAGCCTGAAAGGTTGAGAACCCCTGCTTTAACTAATTATTGTTGTAAATTGTGTCTGCCTAGTTTAAAGATCTTGTATCAAAAAACATCTCCATCCATTTATAAATTGCCCAGTAAAATGAGAAATTTCTGGTTTTCAGGAACGAATTGATTAAATTTACATTACTCCTTAAGGGAAAAATTATCTCAGTACTCGTCGTGCTTTCTGGAACCAATTAACGACGAGTACGAGGTACCACTGTATAACTTTCTAGTCAAAAATTTTATGCTTTCCCGTTTGCTCTTCAAAAAATTATATTTTCTTTGTATTTCTGTTAAAAAAATAAATCTAATTATAAGATAATGATAGTGTTTTCATTTTCTGTGTGACGAAATAACTATCTTGTGTTCTTAATAACACACTAACCACACTATGATATATTTCCCTTTGAATATGTTTTCTTAAGCATCGTAGTAATGGAAGTAATCATTTAACAATATTCGTTATTTAAAATGTTCCCGAATATGTAACTTTCTTCAAGCAAAATTAAACAGGGGGGGGGGGGATTTTTTTTTATTTCACGTGTTATTAATGAGGGCGTACATGAAATGAGGCTATTGCGCACATTTTCCGTTATTTGATCACTAATTCAGAGTTTCTGTTAATTACTGCTGTAGAATATTAGCTTGAAAAGTCATTTCTAATGAAACTCAAACTCATTTTCCTTTCATGAAAATAAATGCTTATATAATTAATCTTCTTCACAAGGCTGAAATTATTTTAAAACACATACGATTCTAATAATCCTGTTCATTAAATTTGCTTTATTGTATAGTAAACACGTAAATAAAAGTTTTGTAATGGTTACTTTTTACTTGGTATCAACACCTGTTTCCCCTTCCGCTGTTTTAATACAAAACTACTTGCTAGGATTGGAGTTAGCGAAAGAGTTATAAGTATTTTTAACGGCTTATATAAACGTATTGCTTTGTAATACGATTTTATATCCAAACAACTTACAGACCATGTGTCCATTATTTAAACCAATTTTCTTTAAATACATTATTAAAAGAAAATGTTGGTTGGTTGTTTGAGATCGTAAGGGTTATTTTTGCTGCAGAAGGGATAATTAGACCGGGACCAACTGCTTAAAGCCGATTCTGAACGGCTCCAAACATCCATGCCAAGGGTGGGACTCAAATTCACAGACTCTGGTACCGAACGCCAGCGCCCTAGCCATTTGGCCATCATCCGGCACTTCAAATATAGACAATCTGCTAAAATTTTATGCTTCTGAAGCACTTCCTCTTCTATTAGTGAATAATACTACAACCACAACCTTCTATTTCGCTTTATCGTCAATTTCATACTGCATATCTCCTATATGTTACATAATCACTAGGGAAAAAATAAAAACAAGAAGTTCCAAAGGTGTGTTTTCCAAATAAGTACAATCAATATGTCAAAAGACAGAGTCCTATAGGTATAATAGGTCCTATAGCCATAATGCGGAAGGAGATCTGAAATTCCAAGTAAATACTTGAGAAGTCAGATCAGAAAATACTACAAGAAATAATTTTAAAAAAACAGCTTCCGCTTTTTGTTTATGGTATTACTATCTAAAAATTGTATAAAGAGCTCTCAGAGATCAAGGAGCCCAAACTGAAAGGCTTGTTAAAATTTTTGTTAATGTACTCAAAATTAAGTTCGTTATTAACATATGAAAAAAACTTTCTAATAAAACATATGAATGAAATTTCTGATGTAGCTACTCCTATACATTTGCACATGCTTCTGAATTTTTAGTTTTAATAATCGAAACACCAATCTAATAAGCATTACACTACATACATATATTAAACACCAAGAAAGAGTAGTTGGTGGACTGACGTGAAACCTGACAGAAAGATAGTTTTTCATGGAAAATGCATATGACAGAAATGCGTCGAGTAAAATGTTAGTATAATTATACATAGTTAAAAGCAGTAGACAAGGGAAGCTTCAACATATCTTCATGGGGGATCTGGAGAGCATATAGCCACAAAAGAAAGAGAAGACTGTCAATTGCTTCACACGACAGTAACGAATCTTACAGTGACATTCACAATAATTAAGGATGGTGACAAATCAGACGATGTCGGTCACCCACGACTGAAACATTGGCATCCGTTACTGCGACTTCCTTTATATTATCCCTATGTCATACACGAAAGGGGCTTCGATGGTGCCAACAGCGAAGACACTGGAACGCTAACTGGCAGAGAATCGGGTATTGTGACGACTACAGATTCAATCACGAGACCCATGACAACCGGAAACTTGTTTGCCGATACAATAAGCTTGAAGGGTGAATCGAAGAGCGTCACATTGGTCCTATTCCAAGCGTAATGCTTTGAGGTGTTATTTCATCTTATTCTAGAGAGATCGTTAAAGGGATAGGTAGTACTATGAACAGTCAAAGGTAAATCACAGCTGTCTTGGAACCATAAGTCCCACCCGTCTTCCAAACTCTCCATGAAGCTATCATTCAATAGGACAATACTCTTTTCTATGTGGCCTCAATAGTCTGATTCTCCCTCTGTGGCCAACAAGTGCCACTTTTTTCTTGTCCTGCTTGGTCATCCAATTTGTCACATGCCACTGGAGGACACCAAAGTTGGCCTTTGAAATTAGAAGGGAAAATTGAAAAATTGGAAAATTGGCCAGTGTGGCATCACTTTCTTTCGCAATTGAAGAATTGTGGATGCTTCTTGCTTCTGTGGGGAACATTTCCCAGACAGCCATCCAAAATCTTTATCGCTCAATGCCACGCCTTTATAACTGTTAAAGATGAACATACAGAATACTGATATTAGCATGTTCGTTTTGAATAAGATATATCTATAGTTTCAATCATTCATACATTGTATTAAATGCCATTGCTCAAATAAATGCCCTTGCTGTAACTCAAGACTTTAATAGAGATGTAATTTCAATGTACAGTAGTACATTAATTTCAGATTTTTTTCGTCTTCCACGCTATTCCGTCTCCTCCCCTTCCATGTATAGACAACTAATCCTATCGAATATATATATATATATATACAGTGAAACCCCGATTTTACATTTTTCTTGGGACCAGTGGTAAAAAACGTACGAAACGGGAAAACGTAAGATCGGGGTTAAAAAAATCTAAGCATATTGTTCAAAAATTGACACTTATCGGATGAACTATTGGAATAAATGTGTAATCTTTACTTGTTTTTTGCTTTTAGATACAATTTTAACTACAGCGCGTTCAATACTAACAATTTTTATCAAATTTGCTTCTTGTTTTACACATTGGGATATTTTAACATATATATATTCATGCACTGAGCATTTATATATATATATTCATGCACTGAGGGATAACTGTGAGAGGGAGAGCCTTCTTTTACTCTGCTCCTTGGGAAGAAAGACGGAATTTGTTTTAAAATTCAAGCTGTGTTTAGTTAACAGTAATTCACGAGAATATTGAATATCTTAGGGTATTATATTCCCCGAATTTTTCGCCACATAATGCATAGTTTTTCACTAGAAGAAATTACATTTTCATAGTTAAAATTTACTTTTCATTTAATTTTCTTTGCCTTCGGGTCAAAGCCCACAGCCCCTGAAAAATCCATGCACTACTGAAAAGGTTTCTGTATCAAAAAGATTACTTTTCTGAAATAAAGGATGAGAACCCATCTTGAAGGAATATTTTTCAGGAAAGGCATTATGCTTCTATGTAATGGGACCGTAACTTATCAAAACTTACATAACTCTCTACCTTTTCAAATTATAAATATTCTCATATTTTGTTTGGTACTTTTCAAATAATGCAGCGAGGAGGATTTAGCACTTCCGCTGACACATGCGACATATACTCCGAGATAACAAGCTTTCATATTAAATTTTCTTCTAGAGGTGAAAAGTCTGAATGGTTTAGAAAAGAGATTTGGAGAGTTCTTCTAGTTATTTCTACTTGCAGCTTTGAAATATGATATAGAAAATTTACTCATTTTAAAACAACTATGCTTCAAAATTATATGACTTTTTCTGGAAGAAACTGGTGATATATGCTTGACGTTATATCGGTACATGTTATACATTTTGTATTCAATGCTAAAATAAATCAAGGAACTTGAAATTTAAAACAGTAAAGTGTTTTCTTTACTCTCTTGCCTTGTTAGATTTTCGTTACAGGTTGTTTTGCTTAAAAAATTCTATCTCTTCATTCTTATTCTAAGAGCATTCATGAATTGGGTTTGAATATAAAGTCCGATGTTATTTTCAGTAACAATAGTTTATATCAAACACTTGAAAATGCAAACCAATGTGAAGTTAACATTTACAACTGAAAAAGAATACCCTAACAATGATCATGATAAATAGAATATCCAGAGCAGACAGAATGAAATTATATATATAATAGCCGTTGTCTCTGTATAACACTTCCGGGCTGTACTCATCTTTCAATTGAAGCTCTCAGTAAACAAACGGCCGGTTAGGCTTAATTTCAATTTCAGATGTGGATCAGAATGTTTTCTTACCTAAAAACTAATATATTCTCCATCAAATCACGTTTGTTCAGCCTATCTTTCTATAAAACATTCAGAACTAAAAAAATGGATGCTTTTAGCTGTATATTTAACAGTTTTTAAAAATCTGTTTACTTTTGCGATGAATTCTGAAAGTAAACAAACTTGAATGTGAATGAATCAAGTAGCTCAAGTATTCATATCGCGTAGTGAGCTGTAAAAAACTGGATGGCAGTCTACTACTCCAATCGCATGAAAAACTAAATAAATAAAAAATAATGAAAGGGTTTGCTTTTACAAGGTGTGGATTAAATGCAATATTGTTAGATAATTCGGGATATTTTTTAACTTTCATATACTTTTTCCATTATGACGTCATTATTAGTAATATGACGGGTTACCTTCTAGTATAGAATAGTTGTGGGTTTATGTCATCTCTCTTCCAACACGGGAGCTGAACTGACCGAGGCATAGGGTAGGTGGGGGCAAAGGTTCGCATGGGGCAAAGGTTCGCACATACATTTTAAAATGACCGGGAAGAGTTTTAGGAAGAATAGGGTAGGCAATGCATTCCTCTACTTCCAGTCAGTTGCCTCGTAAAAAATGTTGGAGTTAAGACCCCCTTTTGCAGAGAAAATGAGGTAAGTTTATTTTCGTCTCTTTTAATGTAATTTTTTGCAACTTTTGAGTAATTTTGAGCATCACTCAAACTCACGAACTGTTTTGGGCTTATTTTCACATGTTAGGGTGGTAAATAACCTTTCAAATCCTACCTTAAGTTTTGGGTTAACTCAAATACAGTGGCGTCCATTCTGCAGAAACAGAACCAGCACGAAATGGGGTAAAGGTTTGAAGGAGTCATGGGGTAAAGGTTCGCAGTGCAAACCTTTGCCCCATCTGCAAACCTTTGCCGCTCTAACTATTAACATTTGTTTCATGTCCTCTTTTCATTAGGAATCCTTATTAACAACGTCTTTTATTATTAATGGGAATTCACATTTTTGTAATTTGAAAAAAAATTATGGTTTTTGATAAAAACTGCCTGTTTTTAATCAGAAATTTTTTTGTAAAATGCTTGAAAATCCATAAATTAAAAATAAAATAAATTAGTACAACACAAAAATAAAATAGCTCTGAACAAAGACCTATTTTACAAGATAAAGGAATTAAATGTTGTTACAAGACATTATAAGCTTCGAAGGTCTGGTTAGGGAAAAAAACTCTAAATGAGTAATTTCCAGATTTGCAAGTCTTTGAAAGGCTCCTTGCGTCACAATTTTTAACGAAATTTTATAAAATTTATTACAAAGACTCCTCTTATACATTAAAATAAAGTTATGTATCCATTTCAGGTTTAGACATCATTCAGATTATCAAAGTTTAACTTAAGAGTGGAAAAGTACAAAAATTTCACGAGAATTCAGAGTACAAGCATAAAAATATTTCCTAAAAATTAATTATTCAACGAAAGCCCAAATCAAAACATAACCCTGATCAAAATGTATAAGCAATCTAAATGCAAAATTAAGGATAAGGTTAAAAATTGGATTGCAAGGAGCATTTTAAAAAACATAATAAAAATTTCAATTTTTTAAATATAAAAAATAAAATTTTAAATATTTATAAAATTTTATAAGGTGTTTGAAATAGTTTTACTTTAATGAATATTTATGCCCAATTTCATATCTCTGAGGTAAAAATTTCAAAAATTGCTTTGTAATGTCCCCCATCCCCTTAATTTGCTTAATTTTTAGGGGTTTTAAAAGAATGAGTAAAGCCTAAGATATGATATAACGATAGTGTTAATAGTTGATATTTTAATTGGAAGTTCTTTAGTTTATGAAAAAATTATTGAGATTAACCCCTTTTCATTTTGTGAATTTCTTTGTTAGATTCAACTTTCTGTGTTAATAGTTGATATTTCATTTTGAAGTTATTTAGTTTAAGAAAAAATTTATTGAGATTAACCTGTTCAATTTGTGATTTTCTATATATCTAACACCTTTAAAAAGATTACAAAATGTGAAATAAAATTATTTAGACAACTCTTTTTGTGATTTTCGATGCCTATCCAGTAAGAAACTAACGAGTGGGGTAAAGGTTTGCAGTGCGAACCTTTGGCCCACCGATTGGGGCAAAGGTTCGCAAACAGGTCTTTTGGTAAAATTAAAAATTTGGTGACTAAATATTTCGGGAAAAAATTCATTATTTTATAGAAGGTAGGGGGATACCCAACTACAATACAAGTGACTTTTTGGGGTGATAGGATCTAACGGAGGCCCGTAAGAAACCCAAAACTCAAAACTGCAAACCTTTGCCCCCACCTACCCTACAGATCAAAGCAGATTACGAATAGCTAAAAACATCCAAGTCTATCGCGGGATTCAAATTCGAGGATTTAAAACATGGGAAATTAATATTTAAAATAGTTAGAATTTTTCTTGCTCTTCCGAAGACTAGTGCCCCAGCCATTCAACATCGTCCTGTGAAACAAAGAATGAAATATAACAAACTTTCTTCATAAAAGGAGACAAATGCAACTATAACGAATGAAAATAAAACAAATTATAAACATGCCATAATTTGCTCCAGATTAAATGAAGCTAAAACAATGTTTTGGTACTCCGCCAAAAATTAGATTTTTTTTTTCAATTTCCCGAGTTTTTTTGAATGCCCCATATAATTTCTAGACTTCGGACAAGAATTATTTTCAAAAGGGACTACATTTTTTAAATGGCTGAAGCATTTTCTTTATACCAACTCGAGCAACCATGAAAGTAATAGAATTAGCTGACAGTTATGTTTGAAATTTCAGGATATGATTTATTAATAACATAAATTCTAATATTTCTAAGGTTTACTATTGTTACTAATGTTTATTTCTAATTTTGTTGTTCATATTTCCCCTTAAACATGAATGCAAGCACACCAAACTAGATAAATGGTAAAGTTAAAGTCATTCATGCTGTTCTTTCCTAACATTGTTTAAACTTTTTAAAAAAATCAAAAGTACAGTAAATGCTTTATCAATTATTTTCTCATGTATTACAAGTTCCAAACGAAGATAGACTTAACTAGGATTAGTACGTTACCAATGTACCAAGTTAAATTAGTCTATGTGTATATACAGTGGCTGTCGAAAATAATAGAAACATTACGCTTAAAATGATTTTTTTCCTGTTGATTACAGAGCAAATTGCACAGGCAGACACCCCTCTTTGTGAAATCGTTTTCCTTAAAATCTCAAGTCTGTGTTTGATTGCATGTTAATCTTTGCAAAAATTAGCTTAAAGTGAAGACAAAATGAGAAACCTGATAGAGTTCCAAAGAAGACAAATCTTAGGTGTGCGTTTATTCGGTGTTTCGGTAACTCAGTTGCAAAGTTATTGGGGGTATCGATAGGATATTCGTTTAATGTCATGACAGCATACACCGTTCGTAGAAAAACAACGTCTGTGAGAAATAATTGGAGAGGGAAATTGAGACTCACTGACAAAGACAGAAAAATGTTAAAGGAGATTGTTGCTTTAAACAGAAAAGCCACTGTGAAAAAGGTGACTACTGAGTTTAATATGCATATACATAACCCAGTTTCGACTCAGACAGAGTGAAGGGAAATGTATAACCAAATATATACGACAGAGTTGCTATTCCACACCCCATTACGTCGCAGCTGAATGCATCATGGAGATTACACGAGTGGTAGGAACATAAAACATGCAACGCTGATCAAACGAAATATATATTGTTTTCAGGTAAATGAATTTTCCCACATCAGGATGTGCTTATATGTGGAGAACATCAGCAGAAGCTTTCAACCCAAACTTCTCCTTCATATAGTAAAGCATACTTGAGAGTTCATCATGTTTTATCCAGTCAAATCGTGGTTTTCAGCAGGTCCTATTATCACTTTAAGTTCAAGTATAAGTAGCAGCGACGATTTAACCATTTTGGGTGACAATATCCATTCAGTAGCTCAGACACTGTTTCCTGCAGGAGATTACATCTTTTAAGATGAAAGCGTCCCTATTTACAGAGCAGGAAATGCTAAATCCTAACTTCAGAAATAATGATGAAGCTGAGTACCTTCACTAGCCTGAACAACCATCAGGTTTAAATATCATTGAGCTACTGTTGCCTGTCTTGAAAACTGTCTTGAGTGCCTGTTATCCTCCTCCAGCATCTCTCAAGTAATTGGAGAAGTTTCTCCATTCAGAATGGTGCAATATACCCTTCAGGACTTTTATGCATCCATTCCAAGGAGGATTCAAATGGTTTTAGATACCAAAAAAGCTTCAACACCATATTAGGTTCGTAATACCTGCTTATACAAGGTGATTCCCTTATTTCGGACATCCTCTGTATGTGTGTGCGTATATATATATATATATATATATATATATATATATATATATATATATATATATATATATATATATATATATGTAGGCGCGGGGTTGGAGTACAAGATCCACAACATAAACTAACTAGAAACCATCGTAAATAACAAAAACAATTACATTTATTAAGAAAGAATTGAAAGAAAAACGTAGTCCGTCCACGACGGAATCCAAAGCGGGAGTCTTAATGTTCTCCCCAAAACAGAGTAGAGGGGTCGTGATAATGTTCGTGCTAGCGGCGCCCTCTTGCGCCAGACATAATATGCGTTTACAAATAACATTTCATGAAGTTTAAAGTTCATAGTTAAGAGTTCAGTTCTGCTTTCTACAAATCGGCCATCCTAGCTGTCATGCGGCCTCGGATGACATTAAGCAATAGGCACTGACAGTCTCTGAAAAAGAAATAAAATGGAACACACTTACAATACACGGGACCATGCAGGGGATACGCCGGTGCTGACATCGGGTACATGGAACCATGCAGGGGATGCTCTTGTGCTGACATCGAGTACACAGGACCATGCAGGGGATACTCTGGTGCGGACATCGGATGGCGGGATACCTTGTCAGTCGTCTGAATCGGGGTAGCGGGGATGTCATGCCAGTCGTCTAAATCAGGATAGTAGGGATGCCCTGGCTTCGTGTAGTCGGCAGCAGAAGACGTGATGTTAGGACGTTCATGTTGTTCGAATTTGATGACACCGCACTGGTCGTGGGACTTGACATTGGTCACTTTGTAGGGACCTAGGAATTTCAGTCGTAATTTCATTCTTGTTCCGTACCGCGTAGGCTTAATTGCACGTGGTTTTCTTGTCTTGTACTTGCATGATTTTTTCCTTTTCTTAAAGGATTTCTGGTTTTCGTCTTGAATCTTAAGGATATTCTTTCTTTCTTCTTCCTTCATTTTTACTCTCTTTTTCATCGTCGCGTTAAGGTACTCTTCTTCTAAGACTTCTTTCACTCGTGTGTCTGTTATGCCTTTTAGTTTCACGCCTGTCAACAGTTCGAATGGTGTGAATTTAGTACTTCGAGAAGCGGTACTGTTCATTATTCGTTGAACCATAGACACGTATTTGTACCATTTCGTTGGATCAGAAATTGAAAGTTTAGAGAGTATAGGAATTAAAGTTTCATGCATCCTTTCAACTTGACCGTTACCACGGGGAATTCCTGCTGTAATTTTAATATTCTCTATTTCTTCTTCTACGCAATAGGTCTCAAAATCATTCGAAGTAAATGCGCTTCCTCTGTCAGTGATAATTCGTGAAGGATTTCCAAAGGTAGTTTGTTGTAGCTTTAACTTTTCTATCGCGTCGCGTGACGATGTCGATTTTACTGGGTATAACCATACAAATTTCGTAAAGGCATCGACGACCGTGAAAATATGTTGATAATTCTTGTTCGTAGAAGGCATAGGACCTATAAAGTCAATGTGATACGTGCTCAACGGTGAACTTTCTTTTGGGATAGGATTAAGTAAACCTTCTCCTTTGCCACGTTTTCTGTTACATAGGATACATTCTACGCAGTTGGCAATGACGTTATCAATTTGTTTTCTGGCATTACGTATGTAATAATTTTGATTTAAAACGTCTTCGATCTTGGATGATGCAAAATGATTTTTATTATGAATTCGTTTGATTATTTCTTTTTCCATTTCTTGAGGCACCATTAAAAGTTCTCTTCCATTTTTATACTTATATAAAATTCCATTTTTGACAAAATGTTCTTCATCATTTCCCTTTTCTATCAAGGTTTTAATCGTTTCAATATTTTCGTCTCGTTTTTGGGCAGCTTTAATTTTGGCGGTTATATCGTCGTCTAAAATTATCTTCTTAGAAATATCTACGGTTTCAGTTTTGTTTGGCGTATATGTAGATACAGGTTTTAAAATAGTGTTTCTTCGTGTCTTATCTTTAATGTGGTTTAAATCTAATTCGTTAGTAACAAAGTTGGGTAAATTTTCCATCAACAATAAAAAGTTTTTCGTGTTGGAGGGCTTCTGAATAATTAAGGAATCTTTTTTCAAAATAACGTCAGCTAAATCTAACAGAGGGGTACCAATAATAATGTCGAATTTTATTGCTCCGTCCGGGACAACATGAAACAGCAATTCGAAGGAGTGACCGTTGATTTCCACGCTATGCATAAAAGAACCCTTGGTAAGCACATTCTTAGAGCCTAGTCCTACTAGATTTATGGCGGGGGGAGAAACAGCTGGGAGACACAGTCTTTCATAGCAAGCGGATCGTATTACATGCAAACTGGAACCACTGTCGAAAATACCCGTCAGCTCATTGTCGTTCAACCTGACGCTTATCTGTACAAGAGAATTTTTCTCTTGTACAGATAAGTTCATAGTTTAAAGTTCATAGTTAAGAGTTCAGTTCTGCTTTCTACATATATATATATATATATATATTTGTATATATATTGCGCTGTTAATTTAGAGATAAAATGTAAAGTACTGCTATTCTTTTTCAAACTTTGCACAAATATTAATTTTGATTTTTCCTCTGTGATGACAAAGATCATACTTACTTAATTGCAATTAAAATAAATGTATCAAAGTTAATTAACTGGCTAGGGCTTTAGCAAACGGTACTAGAGTCTATGGGTTCGACTCCAACTCTTTGCATGGATGTTTGTAGCCGGCTGAAAACAGTAGGTCCCAGTATAATTTGCCCTCGTGTAGCAAAAAAAAAAGCCTTATTACTCTCAATCAAAATTAATTTTTGTCGAAATGGTCACTTTTCCCTCACTATTCTTTACCTAAATGAATTCAAAGTGTACTGGGAGTGATGTTTTTTCATCACTTAGAGAAAAACGTTTTAAGCGTTAAAGTTATGTATCTTAATTGAATTTAAATATTACACAACATCAAAACTTTTGAAGAATAAGTATTCAACTATGATTTCAACACAAACTACATAAAACCATTTATTTTGAGAAATTTTATACTATAAATATTCATTTGTCATAGTGACACAATTTTTTTAACACAAATTGAATTTTTCTGCCAAATTCTTTTCTCCAAAAGCTGATGGTTGATTAAAACGCAAGCTTCACGTCACTTAATAAAACTTACTTAAGAAATTTACTAATAACAAGATAGAAATATGCAAGTATCTCTAGATCTATAAGGAAACGAGAACAATAAATCAAACAATCTGAGGCAAAGTAATTTTGTAAAACACATTGGAAAATTACTATTCAAGTCTAATCGAGTGTACTTATTCTAAAAAGATTTGTGTCAACAATTTGTAAAAGGAAATGTTAAGAGAAAGTTCTCATTCGCTGAAAATGGGAATATGCGAAAACAAAAAGTCAGATACGGTATTTTTCTTCTGAGTGACAAACGATCCACTTAAACTTCTGCTCTTGAAATGAAATGAAAACAGAAAGAAAGAGAAATATTAGCATGTCTTTTTAAAGCAAACATTAAGCTTGTTTTGAATTCTGTTCTCTTGCTGGTTTTGGGAGTTTATGTGAAACTTGAAATGGAAACAAAAATCACATTTCATTTCAGCAGTTGACAACAAGAGGATATTTATTGTCTTCAATAAATTTTTTCTGGAAAACAATGTTTTATGCTCTCAGTAATTGGAAACAACATGAAAGAGGAAAAATTCATGGAAGTCATGCTTGATTTTTAAATTCATATCAGACACAAGCATTCAGTTTCAAAATATTTTATAACTTTGTCGTTTTAAAAGAATTTTTTTACACCTTCAAATCTATTCTGAAACACAATATAATTCTAAAGTAATCCATAAAATGCACAGTTCTATTCCAATTTATCAAGGTAAGAAAGTATAAAAAATTTTTTGAAAATTTAATAATTTCCCTTATCAATCAAATCTAATATCAGTTTGTAGATTTATTGACTTGGTTTGTAAAAGGGGGTGTTTGAAGCTCATTCCTCATTGTTTATAGGTCTAATATCTCTAAACATAAGTTGTTTTTATAGATCCCTAAGAAATGCAGTTTAATCTAATACCAGCTATAACTGAAACGCCGTTTAAACCCATAAAACTTGGAACGGAGATAACTGATTCAACAAAAACTGAGGGCATTAGAAATATTGGCGTTTCAGTTACTTAAAAAATGATGGGCAAAAAGTTTCCGTTAGCGAACTTTTACATAATAAGTTAATGGTGTTTTTCGCGATTTGAGATACACAGAAAACCCATAAAATACATCTGCCCCACCAACTTTATCAAGGACAGCATATGGTTTCTCTTAGTAAAATTATTCATATTTGCTTCGCATAAATAACTCACTTTCAAAGAGATATTGCATTGAAAACATAAGAAAGAAACTATTGTGACCTATAGTTCCAATGTTATTAGCATCTGTCTTCAGATTTGTGAAAGAGTTTAGTACTAAGTAAAAGTAGGCATGTTCTGACTCTGATAATTGTACTCAGTCATCTCTATATTGTCTAAGCCTTGAAAAGTTGTGTTCCTTACCACATCAAAAATAATTTATTTATGAATATAAGTGAATAACTTCTAGAAATTTTTTATTTACGGTATAAAAAATTTGAAATTGTTTTATTTTTATTTTCAAATCTGGTGTAAAATTTACCTCATACCAACAGGTATTTCGTTATATTATGGTCTTCTAAACTTTGTGTAGTGGGATTTACGAGTTCTAAACAATATTTAAAAATTTTTTTTTTCTCCCTATCACACCAATCTCACATATGACTGACTCAAACTTGATTGGCTCAAAAAGCGCACCAGATAGTTCTGAACAAAAAGTTTTAAAATCTTCATTGCCTCTCATTCCTAAAAAACGGAACATCTGTTTGATTTTTTTTCATAGGAGTTCTATTCCTCTGCATTCCTGTTCATCTAAAAATGTTAATCTTGCGCTTTGAAAGGGTTTTATAATCCCTCGCTCTACCAACTTTCTGTTCATGCAGCAGAATTCATATTCCCAATATCCCATCTGCTAGGAAAGTTTATTTTAATTGCTTGTTTTTCTATTTTGTATAGTTATCAATAAAAGGTAATTTTTTCCTCATTTTGTTTATAATTATGTTAACATAATCCTTGATTTTTACTGCTGCGTTTTTCTACATAATTATTTTTATATTTATCATAATTTAAAAATAAACTAAATGTATCAGAATTCTTAATATTATAATTTATTGACTTATTATTTTAGTTTAACTATTATTCTTGTAACTATTATCCTTTTTACATTTACTGCAGTTCGTTAAACATTTGATAAACACTCAGCCGTTAAGATGAAATCACTCATTCGATGAAAAAAAATCATTACAAAGATCTTAAATTTTGCATCCTGAATCCCCTTAATATCGTCAAAATTCTGTCTGATTACCTTTTAAATAAATTAAGTTCGATCTGCGCCTTTCTTCACCAGGGATTTAATTTCTGTGTTTCCACAGTATAATTATCTGAAACAGATATTTATGCATAAAAGTAATTGTGGGGAGAACCGATCATAGTCCTTGGGAAACGCATTTCGGCTGCCATAGGTTTAGATCGCATTCTCTCATATAAATATCTGTTTAAGATAATCAGGCTGTGGAAACACAGAAATTAAGACCCTCGTGAAGAAAGGCGCAGATCGAAGTTACCGTATTTTCGAACTATAAAGACGCATTGAACGAAAAACGCACCTCAAATTTATCGGAGGATTTTCAGAAAAGAATATTTTGTGTTTTGTTAGGTATATAAATATATCTTCAATTTCTCATTTAATAAAGATAATATATATATATATATATATATATTAGAAATAATAATTAAAAACTAAATTATTAATGTTATAATAGTCCTAAAATACAGTAACCATAGTAAGTCAGTAACTGAGTATCCAATATCTCCATGGTTGCAAGTTTTGTGACGTCAGTCATCTTGCGGTTACATGTTCTTAACTTCCACTCTGTCTAGCGCCAGGCTTGGTGTTCTTTGGTTAAGTAACTTTTATTCAATTTTTAATGAAATCTTCTGTTTTTCATGGATTGTACGGTGTCTGAGTGTGTTTATTATATACATCATACTCATCGGAAACAATTCATTGGTTTTTAGACAGTATTGACACCGCTGATGAAGAGATGCTGTCTAAAACCTCTTTCATACTTTTCTTTTCATGTTATTTGTTCCTGGCTGCAAGTAGCTTTAGGGCTATTACTGGTTTTCTCTATCATCTATTTCTTATATATATATATATATATATATATATATATATATATATATATAATAAAAGTGTATATAATAAATATAATAAATAGTATGTATAAAATATATATAATCTATATATATAAAACAGTTCCGTAGCTGACTGACTGACAACGCACAGACCAAACCGATGGACCTAAAGGGTTGAAATTTTGCATGGCAGTTCTTCTTATAGTGAAGGGGTGCACTAAGAAAGATTTTCAAAATAATTTTCTTAGATTTTTTTTAATTAAATTTTTAAGCTGTTTTAGTAACATTATTTTACGTTTGCATTTAAAATAATAATTTGAGGGTTATAAAATTTATATCACGAGAAAGATCATAAAAATTCCTTTAAAATGAAATCTTTTTCAAATCTTTACCTTCATTTTCTGATTTTCTGGTGAGTTTTTAAAGATTAATTTTTAGGATTGAATTTATTAAATGCTGATCACCTGGTTTCTTTTCTTTTTGTCATACTTTAAACTAATTTTGCGCCACGGGCATAACAACGAAATAGATTGACAAAAAAATATTTTTTTTCTTTCTAATGCGGCAAAAGATTGGACATTATCCCAAGAAATATTAAAATATAATATAGTAAAAGAAATGTTCCTCAAACTGCATTATATTCTTTAGTATGTTCTATTAGATTTAATTTGAATATTTTCTTCTACATTATTTTGTGTATAAAAATATCCGTTACCATTGTTTTATAAATATATTTTTTTGGCATTAATTGCATACATTGACCGTTGTATTTAATTTAAATGTACTCCGTAGCGAAGCACGGGTATTCAGCTAGTATTATAATAAAATATTCATTTTACTTTAATGTTACCTTCGGACCATAAGACGCACTCCAATTTTAAGCCGATTTTTTATGTCAAAAGGTGCGTCTTATAGTCCGAAAAATACGGTAATTTATTTAAAAGGTAATCAGACTGAATTTTGATGATGTTAAAAGGGTATAGGATGCAAAATTTGGCAATTTTTCGAATGGTTTTTACATTAGGATAAATATCATATACCTATGTCTCAGACCTACCAAGTTTCTGCAGTAGCATAAGATTAAATTCCGAATGATGAAGAGCTGTAAAATCAGAGAATATTAAAATATAGAGAAGAGTAAATATTTAGAAATATTGAAAATTGTCAAACCTTACATATGCGAATTTTTATTTATGTCTACACATAAAAGACTCGCAAGTCTGAGAGTTAAAATACGTTTATTTTGCAAATTATTTGTATTTCAATAGTTTAGAATCCTCTTGTAATGTTGCTCCATATACTGTGAAATATTTGTGAAAAAGTATTGGAAAAATATTTGGCTGCATCTGCAAACGACGCAAAGCGTTGAACGGTGAATTTCAATATATTAAAAGCGACATGGCTTTCTAAATAGAATTTCAAACACGAGAATCTGAACAATCTAAATGATGTGAGTTTGGAGATGAGAGCTTACTATGATAATGATCTCGGCTGTGGATCATCAAAGTCAGAGCATAATTAATTATATCTGTCGGAGAGTTAACATGAAATGTCATTTGTTAGCATAGCCAAATCCCTCATCCTTACGTCAATATTCGTTAAACAATCAGTTGATTCTCGAGATTAAAGTGAAGTTTGAAGGGAATGCATTTCGTAAGGGACGATAGAAATTGCTCTTTTTCTTTAACAAAATGCGACAGCGCACAGCATCGGTGGCAACAGTAAATTGTCAAGTGACTTCACAATAAATCGCAAATACTGACGCAGAATAATGAAATTGCCTATATTTAACTAAAAAATAGTTTTCAACGCTGGAAATGTAAGCTTTAGAGGCTAAACATAGAGTATACGTTTAGTTTGTGCGTACTGGATCTGAGAATACCGCTTCAGTATTACATATGCTTATGTTTTAGAATTTATATTTTAGAAATATCGTTATAAATAAAATAGGAATGATTTAACTGTTACTTTTCTTATACTATTGCATAGCCATTTTGTAATATAACGTACGAATCAATTGCCGTCTATTTCGAATGAGTCTCAAACACATTCGAAAATTGTGCAGTTAAATAATTATACCAGTTGATTCCATACCATGTGTTTCTATACATCCATTAAGTTTACCATCGAACAATTAGATCTGCAAGATAATCGCAGCTTCATTTACCAATTTACATGCAAATAACACTCAACACAGACACAAAATGGAGATGCCGTTATTACATATCACTTTCAAGCTCATTAGTGTATATCTTACGTGATAAATTTCTAATTTAGTAAGAAATTATGTAAATTAAAATTATATAATATAGAAGTTATTAGACATTAATATTGCAGAAATTAATCTGTGTTATATATATATATATATATATATATATATATATATATATATATATACAATTAAAAATCTGCGTGCGTCTATAGATACAAATGCATATATTTGTACCTCAAAATCTAAAAGCAAAAAGACCATTTAACTGTTAGAAACACAGTGAGATTCTTTTTTTTTTGTGGGAGGGGTGTAAAATTATCCCGTAAAATCATATTGTCAAAGATGCTATACAGTAATCAATTTTTTTTCCAATGAAACCTTGTGTATTATTGCTTGTCTACATTAATGAAAATTATAGAGGGTATCACGACTAATACTCGTATGTTAGATTCAACTGCCAACTCGTAGTCACAGTTGTAAAGCTGAAAGAAGATTCCCCCTCATTAAGACTAATTTAAAATTTTTAAGGTCACCCACTTAACAAGATTGACATTGGATATTTCCTTGCCCAACTTCTCTGTTCTTGCTGCAAGAAATAAAAATCTGTTTTATTTTGTCCTCCCGCTTATCAGTTTCATGTATCAGCAATTTACGCCCCGTTACCTAATAACCTCATCCCTACTTAAAGAATTGCGTCCAGGTGTAGGATTACAGGGAGTGTTGCGGAGAAAGGTGACTGACAAAGAATGGCGATTGAAACAAGAACTTAAGTGAGAATGTAAGCAATTAAAAATAATGTAGTACCTCGTTACTTCTGTGGATAGCTTTCTCATACAGGTAACCAAATTTTCTCAACGAATACAGGTTGTCTAACTTAATTTATCATAGTACTGAAATGCGAAACGATTGCAATTAATGAATGAACTCTCCCTTTAAGGGGACAGTGGACCTTCAAACTTAACTTTTTTTGCTTTCAATGGATTTGCTTGAAATTTGAATATGTGATTAGTACCATAGATATGTAAAAGTGGTTAAAATTTAATGATAAAATATTAATAATTTATGAATTATTAATTATATCAAAAATTGGCCTACTTAAAAATGTTCCATGCGCGTTTCTTTTGCATATAATATGGTAATTTTTATTTACAGGAAACCTTAAATAAAAATTACCTTATAGAACTAACAATGAAATTTATTGCTCATTTTAAGCATTCATTAAAAATATAAAGAGAAAAAAAATAATAACAGTGACAACACCCTTTTTATTAAGCAAAATACCTCTAAATCATCTTTTCAATTACAAAATTTAGAAATTCTGAGCTACGAAGCATAATTATTTTCAATAAGATTTATTTGATATACAGTTAAGTATATAAAACTTAAATTTCAAAGCAATACGATAATTAGAAATGCGCCCGGAGCAGTTTGAATATTCGTATGACATGAAAATTTTTATTTTGAGGAAAACACATTTAAAGTTATTGCTATTCGTAACCACATAATATCTAAATTAAATACAAATGCCTATAACTAGGAAAGTAATCACAGAAATTAAAAATTCTTTTTGCAACACATTCCTACTCGTCCGTTGTTTCACAATTCAATAAAATAAAAAAAAATCGAATTTTTAGACAAATTTCACAATTTTGAAAGTCCACTGTCCCCTTAAATTTAAAATTAATAAAACTTTAAATTTAAAATTAACTTGTCGACCATATAGTGAACTTTATGACACTGACAAGTGGTTGAAATTATTTGTTCTTCTGGACTAATAAGACTACATATACATCAGGGGGTCTTGGACGTAGGTTTCACCCTTCTTATGAGATCATCATCAAAGCATTGCCGATGAGTATGCTGGAGGAAAAATAATTCCAAATGCAGAATTTCTCTAAATTTTTATTGTGGAATGACAAAGTGCAGTCATCCAGCCCACTTCTGAAAGATCCCTCGTCTATCACAAATAGTGGTACAATAATTAGAATGCCTGAAGAGGGCGAAATAGCGCCCTTTACACGTACGCTCTTTCGCGAGTGCTTGGAGCGTACGGGATTGCACGCGGGAAAACTTGCAGTACGCTCCAAAGCAGCTTTCCCTTCCTCTCCGACACCTTCACACGTGCACTCAATCGCGCGGGATCGTGGTTTCACGCGGGAAAGAGCGTACGTGTAAAGGGCGCTATTGGATAGAGCACGCACCTGCTGGTTCCGGCCAGCAGAGCGCGGCCTACGCATTTTGCCGAAAAAAGACTACTTCTCAAATTTAATTTGAATTCATATACTGCTCCTAAAACCAGGAAATACCAATGCATTAACAATTATCCATTTCGATCGCGTTTTAAAATATATTATTTTAAAGTTATCTTTCGGATATTTTTCGGAAAGCACGCATAAAGTAGGATGATTCATTTTATTACTCTAAAAATACCCCAAAACAGCAAATATTCTCACTGTAATTAGAGATCATTTAGAATTCGTTAAAAGGGATTTCTCTCCATATTTTCCCTTAAGACTAGGATATCATGCAATTGATATGTATTATTTTAAGGTCTTTCCTGCATGGACTAAATTATAAATATTTACCTACCTTGTACAAAATTTATATTTAAAAAAAGAAATATTTAATACTCGGTTTCAATTTATGCATTAGAAATGTGTGACTTAATTTTTCCCCTTTGAATTTTCAAGAATATGAGAATATATAAAATGTTACCAGGTTAAGTTTTTTAATAACCAATCGTACCTCAAATATAATTGGTTTGTTGATAGCACTATGAGTAACTTTTGCTACACAAATACGTTTAAGATTAAATAAACTCATAGATAAAAATAAATTATACTTGAGGATTCTCTCAAATTGTCTTCGTTTATCAGTATTCCACCGTAATTCCTATAAAATTGATCTTTTTATGGTTTTAAAATTGTGAAATTGAGCAACAAGGGATTTTGGAAAAGTTCATTATCAAGGAAATTTAAATTATTTTGGCATAAACATTTTAATGCCTTATATGCAAGAGTCTAACAGTATTTTAAGGGAAAACAAATGCGGAAGATTGACAAATAAGTTAGTTAACCTTACTGTTTAATGGGTATAGCTTTCATAGATTTGATAGCTCGCAGAGTTCAGCATCTGTAATTAAATGGTTTTGTCAACCGCAGCATTCTGTATCAAAAAGGTAAGTAATTTTTTTTTAAAGTATGGTAATGTATTATGTACGTAACCGAACTTTGAAGACTAATAATATTTTTGCTGAAGTTTAAATAGTGTGCATGAATTACGTCACAATTATACAGCTACTGTATAGTTTGTTTCTCCCTCACGCGTGTGTGTTAGCCTATTATGCAAATAACGTAATTGTGTATTCATGAAACAATTATACTGAGAAACAACTGCTAGAAAAAAAAATGGTAAGAATGGAAAAATAATTTATTCAAGTCAAAAGGGAGCCTGATCATGCAATGCGTTTATACAATGTGAAATTTTCTAAATGGAATTTTGAAAAATATAGATCATGGATTATAAAAGAAACTTCGCCACTAACACGTTACTTTATGACCGACCTTTTTAATGGAATTAAATCAAATGGAAAAAATATTTAGTTCATTTATTTCTAACTGAAGAGACACACGGTCTTTCTTTTAAAGGGTATTCTTTTTATTTAAACACCCTTTAAATCTAAAAACCACAGTTTAATTGAAAATTTTTAATTTAAAACTAAAATTAAACTCTTTGACAGTTCATACGTTGCTCAGTATTCAAATACAATAGAATCACCCATGGAGATCAGAAAAAGAACTCTGACAAAAGAGACAGACCATGTCTCTCTTTAGTAAATGGAATTTTTAGTAAATAGACAAAAAAAATGCTCACTTATTTCTACCTGAAGAGACACAGACTGAGATATTTTAAACTAATTTAATTAATTTGCCCAGAAACAAGGTAGTTTAGTTAAAAGATCAAAAAGAGTCAATTATTTGAAATAATTTTTTCTGCATTTCTGCAAGGAGACCTCCTTTTGCAGATTATATTTGTTTGCTAATCTAGAAGAAAGAAAGTGAAGGTTTTTGAATTCAAAATTTCTTCGGTTGATTTGAAGTGATTACATTAAATAATAAGTATACTTTTGTTTGATATAAGAAATACTCAAATTTAAATTCTTAATTTAAAACTCAAATTGAATTGTTCGAGATTTTAAACGTTGCTCAATATTCAAATAGAATGGATGCATCAATAGAAATCAGCAAAAGAACTCTGACAAGGAAATTCTTATTTAGTAAAGAATAGAAAATATTTTGTGGACATCTAAATACAAAGCAAAAGGAAAAAACACGGAAAAGGCGGTTAAATCCTATCAATCGCTAACCGAAAAAAATTGTATTTTCGAAACTGTCAGCTCTTGTAGATTCCTTTGCTGTGCCATAAAATAAAGGCAGGGAAAGTAAATGTTTGTCATCATCGCCCGAATCAATGAAATATATATTTGATCTACCAGATATTTTACGCAATTTGGGCTAGGAAAAAAACTTTAAAATATATTTTAACAATATAATACAAAATGTCAAACGTATCATTCGGTATTTAAATGAAACATTTACCAATTCACCTGTGCAGTCGAGATGATACCAATATCTGTTTACTTATAAAAAAGTTAAAAGTTCCTTTATACTTTTTATTTATTACTAGAGAAATATAAGTACAAAAAGAAGTTAAATCATTATTTCAATTTTTCAATAAATTCATTCATTATTTCAATTATTTTTTATAAAGGTTATAACTCTTTTGTAGCACAACTATGTAATACTTTCCGCTCCTCTTTTTCCAGTTTGCAAGGATAATAACCACATTAGGGCTAACCTAATGAATTTATTCACTTTTATTTCTAGAGCCTAAAACAATATATATATATAATATAAAAGAATATATGTGACAATATTATTAACAACCTAAAATCGCCCATTCTGAACTTTCTCTCTGTTCTGGTAACACCTTTTCTGACTCCTTGGTGAGACGCTCCGCCTTTACACATACTAACTTCCTCCGCCAATTCTGGCAACCTTTCTGACCTAATCCTTTTTTTGCGCTTTATCACAAGCTAATTACTTAATTTCATGGAATGTTGTCAATATTTGTAGTGATATACCTCAAATTCTTTGGACCTTCAAAAGTATAAAATAAACTTAATCGCTAAATTAATGTCCCGTTTTACTTTGATAAACAATGAGTAGTTGTGACTTACGGGAAACTTATGAGTAATATATATACTGAATGAGCACTTCTTCAATTCCACAATAAATTAAAATGGATGGCTAACATATTTCGAACTAGTTAATTGTTCATCATCAGGCCGGTGGAATAGTCATAATGAACAACTTCAAAAATGCGGTGGTCATCGAAATTCTCCGATATGAATACGGACCAGATCCCTCACAGGGCGCTAGCAGATAAAGCTGAGAAATCGGGGAAAAGGCGGGAAAACAGAGCCGGAAACACAGAGTAATGCAAAGAATTGTAGGGTTCGCGTGTTGCTCAGATGCAAATTTCTGGTAGCTGCGCAGTGCAGGCCAGTCGAAGTGAGTTCAGAGCAGGTGTCTGGTCTATTTAAGTGACACACGCTGAGTTGGCAGGAGCCCAAGAAGGGAGTGGAGATTTGTACGGTAGTACGTTACGCTATTAGTAGGGATACGGAGAGTCGAGAAAAGTTAGATTGAAGGTGATAGCGGTATTTAACTGATAGAGCACGTATTAGTATTTAGCCTAGGTGGCTGCACGATTTCGATAGTTATTTCAGAGCCCGATGGTTACGGGTATTGTTAGTGAACGTATATTCTGCCTGAAAGGGTTCATTACGACTTTAAAGTTCAGTTTCTTAGTACCGCAAGTTGCGGTATTGTTGTGTTATTATTTGAAGCCCCAGGTCGGTCTATGTTAGTCTACCTCTACGTAGAATAAAAAAGGAATTATTTATGTTTATGCCTCTTACTTTATAGTGTGCCTGGACCGTTAGAGGATTGCAGGGTAAATAAGAAATATAACCACATAGGATTAAGAATAAAAGGAAATTGACCAATTAAATGGAAACATATTTACATGTCATTAAAGAAGTGTTCGTTACATCAATTGTAACATTCAGCAATGGCGGCCGAACAATCAGCGATCCCCCGCAAGGAAGGTTGGGACCCAGAGGGAAACTCAAACTTAAAGTAAAATAGAGAGTTTTAAACAGCTAGTTTTATGGTAATGTAACTGCTTATTAGCCTGATCGGTGAAGATAGAAGAAAAGGAGAACCAGTTAGCTCAAAATTATTTGAAAATAAAAGAAATTAAATATTTCTTAAATAACCAGTAATATTGCCTGGAAAATACAATAGAGAGAGAATGTTTTAAAATACCTCACACTCATATCTGTAATACAAACAGAAAAATCGAAAAACTCAAAATAGCGATCAAGTAAAAGCTTAAATTCGAAATTGGGCTCAAAGCTGACACATAAAATTCGTCGCATTCAGCGATGTTAAATGATTACCTCAAGTCCATTCAGCGATGTTAATTGATTACCTCAAGTTCATTCAGCGATGTTAAATGAGATTTTGTGAACGTGTGTATAATACATCGAAAAATTACTATATGCTTCAGTTTACACTATTCATAACATAGTTTATTAACAGACATTATTGAACAAAGTATATTATTGTTCAAAAGATGGAAAATCCATAGAACTTCAGCATTGATACGTCATTTCTTTCGCAGAACATAACGTTTGAATATTTCCTTGTTTCCTAGATTAAATATTTGGCCATAAAATTCCATCCAAGTACAGAAGTCTACAAGAAGAATTGCGTTACGACTTGGGGGAAATTGTAATCAAAATCTCCAATAATTAGAGCTTTAATGTTTGGTATGCGAAAAATAAAATTCATCTATTACTTTTTATTGTAACACTACACAGAACACACTCTTTCTTATTAAAAGAAAATATAGCATAACCTTTATTCAATGCACTGAAAGAGTATTTTCCCATAAAGAAAGTTGACCTCTCTGATTATTCTTATTCTCCTAATCTCATCACATTCCTTATAACAATTTTTCAGGTTACATGTATTTTAAACGGAGGTAAAATATAAACAAAACGACAAATACTGGTAAATTTTAGAGATACTAGGAGAGTCTTCTCTAAAGGTCTTTATTAAACGAAATCATCCTTTATATTACATGATACAAAACTTATAAATCGATCTATACCCAGCCCACTTACCTTAACTCAATTACAAGAGATGATCCTTCAGCTCACGATCCAATTAATCTCGAACTTCACCGTTCAATAGATCTTTCCTTTAGCTCACGATTGTATGAAATTTTAAAATAGTATATGGGATGTCAGCCTTTTCATGAATCTTTCGGCATGAAATCTTAAGATGGGTTCACTATATTTAACGTGTATGATGGATTTTTGAAATAATTTATTTCCTTACATTTGACTTCATTGCACCGTATAGGGTCCCATGTGGCTGCAGGGGCCCTCCAGGTTGTGCCTCCCCGGTGGTTACAGACCGCAGCAGACGACCACGCCCCCCACCTTGCACTATTCCTTTGAAGCACCCCCAACCCAGGCCCACGGAAATCCTAAAATTTGACTCCTGTTTCTTGGGCTTACTATTAAAAATTGCAAATCAAAGTCATTCCTCTATCGATATCTCGTCTGAAATTCTAGTGGAGTGTACGTTTTGGTTGCACGATATGTTCTTGAAAACAAACGTAACTTCATCCCTTTCCTCTAAGACAGTGATTCCCAACCTTTTGTTCGTCATGGTACTCTTTTAATAATTTTAATATTTGGCGGCACATTAACAATACGATAAATTTAAAAGAATTTTACTTGGATAATCGATTGATGTACCTATAATATATTTTGTAAAAATATCATACGAAATAATATTTATTGAAATATAAAATTAAATTGCATAACAAAGAAAAGAAAGTGTTTATTCAACTACAAATTACGTTTAATGTGGAATTTGAGCTTGCTTTTTGATAACTTCATTTATATTTGGGGGTACAAATAATAATGTTACTCTCGTTTTGTGATCCATATTTAAAAATCCAGAACTGTAATAGTCGAAACCTACCAGTTACCAATCAAGAACTGTAATAGTCATGCGTATTGGTTCAGCCAGTCCCCGCTAGGAAGGTAGAACTGATTGAACTACTTGTCTGACGTCATTTATGTATGGATATTCGCAGTGGCGGCACACTTCAAGAATCTCGCGGCGCAATGGTTGAGAATCACTGCTTCAAGAACTGCTCAAGGTAACTTTCTTTTTCCACCTTTTCCATAATATAAAGTTTAGGATTGCAAAGAACACTTCGTCATTCTTATCTACTCGAAGGCTAAACAGACAGGGTTAGACACTTTAAACCCGTCTCCGAACGGCTATAAATCCGAATGCCAGGTGCGGGACTCAAAACCACAGATTTTTGTATCAAATATCAACGATCAAGCCAGCTTCATGACTCGTAAGCAAAATTAAAGTCTCATTCAAAAGTAATAACTATAGTTTTTACAAAACAATTGGAGCTATACTTGGCATAAAATTAATCAAAAATCATCCAGCATCATTTTAAAAATTTTTTAGTTAAAATTTTTACTAATTAGTCCATGAACTAGAATTACATCCATGAGAGGGAAGTCATTACAGAGAATAAACCTGGATTGTGTGATTTTAATAAATTTTCAATATTCAAAAGCATATCTTAAGAAATAAGATACGACTTTATCAAAATGATTATTTATGAGCTGATAAAAATTATTCCTTGAATGATTTTTGCTTGTTAAACACAAAGAGAAGCATAAAATGTTAGAATAGTTATAAGAAAAAAATAACTCCAAAAGATTTTAAACATGAGAATTAAAATGCTAGAAAAGAACGATAAACATATAACCATAAGATTCTTGAAATAGTGTATCCATCACTCTACTTTGGATACCTCGTAGCTCTGAAAATAAACAAAAACTTGTGCACCGGCACATAAGCATAAAATTAGGAATACACACTGGTGTCCACAAAAGAGATTATGGTAGTACGTTCCTTATCGTACATTCGCAGTTCTCAAATTTATTCAGAAAGAGAAAAAGATCCGTTAAAATTTGTAAAATACTGAACCCCGTTTTTATCCTAAATGCCCTGAAACGTATAAATTTCTGGAGGAAAATTAAATTATTCGCGTGCACAATCGCAGTGTATCTCCGTACACAAGAGCGTAGAATCCCCTCAGAGAACTTACAATGCTGGCCCTCATTTCACTGTATTTTTAAACGCACTTTCGTTTATTTAAAGAATTAACTAAGTTTGGAGGGTAAACAGTACTTAAAAGTTTAATTCGTTTTTAATGCAATTCTTCTAAGAAAAGAATACAAGCCGCGAGCGCTTTAATCCTTTTAGGTATTCCAAGAAAAACAAGGAACTATGGAATGAAACTTTGCTCTAATGAGTAAGAGAAAAATAAATAGACCCCGGGACATTCAGAAACTTTGATGGGAGGTCCCTTCCCTCCCTATCTCCCCCATGCTAAAAAAACTTGCAAAGTATTTATAAAAAAGCACTTACATATTTATAAAATAATGACTGCGTAAAAATGTAATAAATAGTTGGGAAGCACTTTGGTTACTTTAATGTCGGAGTAAAAAAAAATTTAATAGCTATAAAACTATGAAAACTTTCTAAGTAATATAAGTTGTTCTATCAACTGCTAGCATTACAAAATACTTAAATGTACTATCCGAAGTTGAAAAAAGTTATGGAACCCATTGTTAAAAATACATAAATGTAGATATTTATAAATATGACTATAAAAAATTACAAACATTGTCGTACGATAAAAAATATCTATTAAATAAGTTCTTTTCACACTGATTTGCAAAGCCAAGAATATCTAATTTAGTGTCAAATATTTTACAGCTTTCAAAATGGAAATTTTCGGTCAACTTATTTGTTTCAAAAAACAAATTTTTAAATTCTAAAATCATTCAATTTTGAATCATACAACCAGAATCTCAAGTCCTTTCATAGGACTATTTTATAATCGCAGGCATAACATGGCAAAAAAATAAATGGTTTATAAATTTTAAAAAATTTTTGGCCATATTCTTATTGATAAAAGACTGTACAATTACATCCTAGTAGAGGCTCCTCCCCATTCGTGCTTCAATTTCATATAATTAGATTATTGTTAATTTACCATGGGCTTATGAAATTTGCTATATTTACTACTTTAACAAATGAGGGGAAACCTGGTGTAATAAAGCAAGTCCTTTTCTTTTCCCAGTGCTGTAAAGTTTTGTATGTTTTGTTGCGGGGCCAGCAGAAAAACGTGCATCTGCATTCTAGAGACATCGAGCAACTCCATTCTATATAGCTTCAAAATACCTTCCAAAAATACAGGTGTGCAAATTTTTCATCTGTGAAAGACCTTCTCTTCAAAATAACCACTAAATTACATCTTGGGAATAGAGCTGGAAATATCATGTTTCTAGACATAACAGTTCTGATTAGGAGAGAAAAGCCGCTCTGTGTACGTAAATATCAGAGGCCAGAAAATCGAGGATGAGTTACTTTTGATAGAGTTCACGTAGAATGGTCTTTGATGAAGCTTTGCGAAACTGTAATACAACCCAGCAATTCGTCGTGGTGTTGAGGATTTCTATATTACTTTAAATATATTACTTTAAAATCAAGTGTAATGTAATTTTCAAAATGACGACCAGAGATACAGAAACGAATAATTCAAGCCATGGAAAAGGCTCCGTGGGCAAGTCATATATACTCAAAACCATATAATATATACCCTATGAAAAAGGGGGGCTTAGTTTGTCTAATATTTGCATACGTAAGCTGGTGTAGTTCATGTTATAATTTATGGCATGAGTTTACATTGTGTATGATTTTATGGAAAATTGATTCAAGGTGATTCTTGAAGCTGTTGAGAACCATATGACAGTGTACAAGATTATTCATGTGTCCAGTAATATAAATTCTAGAGTCACTAGAAGAGATTTCAATAGGGTTTAAATATCAAACAAGACTTTAATATAGACCTCCTAAGTATTACAAGTGCAAGATACCGTGCAAGATCGCCGTTGGTTCTTCACTGAAACACAAAATAAGCAAGGTACAGCAGGGTATCCAGAGAACTACAGCCAACACAAGAACTATTCCTGAGAATACAGAAGAATGTGTTCACATAGGTTGCATACCAAATAGTGTATAAAACACCCCCTTTGAAACCTAGTCGTTTAATTAGTCTAATATTTACATATCTTTGAGAAAATTTGGTCAAAATACTTAACCCCATCACTTCTTTCCATTAAGCCTCATCAAGGACACTGAATATTAAAGACTTAAGGGAGCCCAGGACACAAATTCTTCAAATTTTCGAAAAAAAATTATTGCATTAAAAGATTTTGTATTCTTTTCCACTTAAAATGACATTTAAATCATTTTTTTATCTTAATTACAACAGGAGATATTAATTTTTGTTTTGCAACATTCCAATAGTAGCCAATCTGTGCTTAAACCTGTAAATGCGTTTTTCCTCATGATGGGTTTTTCCCAATTTTTCGTCTTTAAATTGTTATAAATCAAGAACTGTTAAAGATAAATAGTCCAAACTTGGAACATGTCTTTTTCAATTATTTTACTTTTATTCTGATTCAGCAAATTTGAAAAAATATTTACTTTTGAAAGTATGATTTTTTAAAAATAAGTTACATCAATTTTTTTTTAATTTTTACACTAAATATTTTTAATTTTTTTAAAAATTAATATTTAAAAAAACGCTGAATTAAAATTAAAACTTATATATTTCTGTTTAATTAAGTGAAAAAAATTTGACATTCAATAAATAATATTTTAAGTTATAACAATTTTAATTTACCCCACTTTTTTAAAAAAATTTAAATTTAAAAATTTTTTTTAAAAATTTGAGAAGTTTTATGATATGATTTTGTGTAAGAATTATATGGTTAACCATCACAGAAAAATTCAAAATTTTAACTCAATAAATTTTTTTTTTAATTTAAATGTGTCCTGGACCCCCTTGTTCAATCCTAAGAATATTAAGACCTTAAATAGTTTTCAAATGTTGCATTTACTTATTTATTTATTTTTCATTTTATTTCATTTTTTTAACCTGCAACTTCAGAACTTTTCCTTTAATCCTGAGAACGGAAATATAACCACAAAAAATTATCCGTACCGAGGATGCCTCGTTAACGTACCATGTCAATGTCAGGTCTTTCATGTGAAGTGAGGACATATTTTATGCGCTTTATTTAAATTTATTCGACTCGCAGACATATATTTTTGTATCAAATATGGTTGAAAACGTGGGAAAAAAATCTAACCGAATGTACTCTTAAATAAAGGGATGATAGCACCGCCGTACACCGTATTCATGAACCTAACTTTAACCCTTATTTAAAGTTCTTCAGGACTGGAGAGCCCTCAACTACTTTTTGAGTAAAAAACTTAAGTGTTTAGAATTCTACCAGGAGACTCTCGAAACCCAGTCAGTCCCCAAATGGAAGTCCTCCAAGAGTTGCGGCTCAAATTTATATGACTTGGCGCTGAAAATAAATTGCAGTCATCGACCAAAATTATTAGCTGCTGAGCCTACCATTGCATAAGTGACCTGTCTTACTAGCGTATCTTTCTTGCAATATTTCAAACTTATAACTATCTAAATTTAGCATTATACAATTCGGGAAAGATAACCTGTTTTAACCTTTATTGGTTCAAATAGTTATTACATAGATGATACTTAAACATTTTGTTCTTTTATTTTGCTATGCTAGAGCATATAACATAAAAAATGACCGGGTAAATGACGGGCTTTAACCGCATTCCTTAATTAATGTGCCAGAAATTTGATTTCATCTGTTAAGTATCTATATGCAAGAATACACATCCAAATTTTACATATAAAAGTTTCATTTTTTCTCCAGTTGTCAATGTTAACGCAAATCAGTAGCCTAAGTTTCTTAAATTAGGCAACACTGATTTCAATCAATCCATCAATAATCAATATATATACACCGCATTTCTCGGACCATAAGACGCACCTTTTTACATAAAAAATAGACGTAAAATTGGGGTACTTGTTACGGTCCGAAGATAACATTAAAATAAAATAAATATTTTATTATGTATACTATATATATTTATTATATATATTATATATTTTTTTATCTTTATTAAGTAAGAAATTGAAAATATCTTTATACACCTAACAAAATACAAAATATTCTTTTCTGAAAATCCTCCCTTAAATTTAAGGTGCATCTTATGGTCCGAAAAATACGGTATATATATATATATATATATATATATATATATATACTGGGTGGCCATAATTAAACTGACAGTGCTCACAGTGTTCTGTAGCGCGATCTATTTGCGAGAATGACGCCACATTTTGTAGGAAGATTAAACAAGACGGGGGACGAAGGATTCCGCGAAAAAATAAATTAGTTCCAAAAGTCACCGCTAGGGGAATATTTGGCGCTGTGTAATAGAAAATAGAGTGTTAACAAATGCAAATTAATACGAAATAAAATTACCTTTTATTATGCACATTTTCTTATTTAGTTCAAGTGCAATATGGCAAAACTTTTAAAAAAAGCGTAAAATCTACATAAACACCGATAAAGTCTCGTGATCTGCAATATCACGTACGCTGAGCAGAAGAAGAAGTTCTTTATTCAAATTTCACGTTACATCCATTGGCACAGTGCCAGCTGCTTTCGGGGGAATTTCTGTGACTGCATGTGGTGATTTGTCATCCCAAATTCGGCAGTTCTGGGTATTCACAGTTCCATGTAGGTAAAAGTGGGCCTCGTCTCCCCATAAGATTTTCCACGGCCAAGCATCATCCACCTCCATTCTGGCAAGAAAGGTGAGAGCAAAATTCAATCGCTTATCATGGTCGGGGTACAGTAACTCCTGTACACGGCTGATCTTGTACGGATAGAAGTTGATAATCTTTCGTAAGATTTTCCATACCGTACTGTAAGGCATATCCATATTCCGAGCTAATCCACGAACGCTAGAGGTGGCAGCAATATTGTCTGGTCCTCTGTCGACAATCGCCGTGGCAACTGCTTCGATTGTATCCTGTGGTACAGGTTTTCGTCCTCTGCCTAACTGAACCTTCAGAGAACCTGTTTTCTCAAACGTCGCAACCATTTTTTTTAGCCCATTAACTGACACAGGACCGTTACCTTTACGCATTTTTTGTGCGTTCTAAAAGCACGAAGAGCGGCTGACGCGTTGCACTGGTTGAGGTAAAAGAATTTGACCAGTAACGCACGCTCGACTAAAGAAGGAGACATTGCACATAAACTTTCAATCCGATTGATTCGAAACGTAACACATTGCCTTTTAAAACCAAAGCAGCTGGCACTGTGCCAATGGATGTAACGTGAAATTTGAATAAAGAACTTCTTCTTCTGCTCAGCGTACGTGATATTGCAGATCACGAGACTTTATCGGTGTTTATGTAGATTTTACGCTTTTTTAAAAGTTTTGCCATATTGCACTTGAACTAAATAAGAAAATGTGCATAATAAAAGGTAATTTTATTCCGTATTAATTTGCATTTGTTAACACTCTATTTTCTATTACACAGCGCCAAATATTCCCCTAGCGGTGACTTTTGGAACTAATTTATTTTTTCGCGGAATCCTTCGTCCCCCGTCTTGTTTAATCTTCCTACAAAATGTGGCGTCATTCTCGCAAATAGATCGCGCTACAGAACACTGTGAGCACTGTCAGTTTAATTATGGCCACCCGATATATATACCGGGTGATCCAAAAGTCAGGACGAACTTTAAAATGAATTATTCGAAAACTAATAAAGAAAAAAAGATGCGGTTTGCACCAAACGGATGGAAAAGAAGCCGGGTTTTGTGTGGTAACGAAAAAGAAATAGTTCTGTTGGCGACCAACAGATGGCGCTGTCGGATTTCTGATATAGGATTATGCAAAGCAACAAACGATAGAAAAAGGAGCAACTGCAGCAGGTAATGGTAGTCGAAGCTTATATGCATCGAAATGCTGTCCATAGTTAAGAAAGCCCTCTTAGTTAAACTGTATTAAAAGAATTTGGAAAGAGCGATTGCGGCATTGCGAGCATATCGCTACATGAAGGGTATGCGAGATAGCAAAGGACCAATAACGTCTTCTGCATTGAACAAAATGATGAAGAAATTTGAAGCTACAGGTTCTTTGGCGTCACGTCCAAGAAGTGGACGCCCCTCACGACACTGGAGCAGATGGTGCAATCCATGTCGGCGGTTTCTGCAGATGGGGAGTGTAGGCTCGAGAAGTTTCGAGGCAGACAGGAGTGTCGTACGTAAGTATCTGGAGATCACTGCGAATAACCCCGAAACGGTGCCCCAACAAGTTGCAACATAACCAAGAACTGAAACCTCTTGACTTCGACTCTCACCAAGATTTTGCGAATTTGGTATTCAATAAGATGGAAGAGCAGCACGACTGGCTTCACATTGTGCTTTGGACTGATGAAGCGCATTTCACACTCTCTGGCGCTGTTAACACCCACAATTGTCGAGTGTGGACCACAGAAAATCCACATGCATTTGTTGAGGTACCCTTGCAACAGCCTAAAGTGACAGTCTGGTGTGGTTTCACTGCTGATTTCATAATTGGTCCATTTTTTTTTTCGAGGAAGTCACAAAGACGGGTTTCAAAACAGTTTCTGTCACTGGTCAGCGATATGCAGCACTGTTACAGAACAACATTAATCCTGAACTGCAAGCGCGACAGGCACTCCAAACAGTCACCTTTATGCATGATGGAGCACCACCTCATATTGCTCTGCCTGTGCAACGCCTTATACGCTCAACAATTGGGGAGGATCGCATTATCAGTCGATGCTTTAATCCCGTTAATCCCGCATGGCCTGCGAGATCTTCCGATCTGACATCCTCTTACTTTTGGCTGTGGGGATTCTTGAAATCAAAAGTGTACCGCGACCAACCGGCATCACTAGCAGCACTGAAAGATGCTATCCGCCAAATGTGTCTGTCATAACGCAAGAAATGCTACTCAATGCTGTGAACGGTGTGGTGACTCGTCTCACAGCGGTACTTCTGAATGATGGACAGCACATTGAATATTTACTGTAATTAACTGTAATTAAGCTGACTTGTAACTTGTAAACATTTTTTCATTTGTAAATCATCTTTTGGTGAAATAAAAACTATAGCGCCATCTGTTGGTCGCCAACAGAACTATTTTTTTTTCGGTTGCCACACAAAAACCCGGCTTCTTTTCCATCCGTTCGGTGCAAACCGCATCCTTTTTTTCTTTATTCGTTTTCGAATTATTCATTTTGAAGTTCGTCCTGACTTTTGGATCACCCGGTATATATTATATATATATATATATATATATATATTATATATATATATATATATAATTATATATATATATATGTTGATTTATTCATTTATATATATGTAGCATTTAAAGTTGAGAAATGTTGTATTTCGCTACTAAGATGAATAGTAATTATTTCTATAAAAGAGGCATAATTTGTAGCGAGATTAAACTGAAAATACAGCATCAAGAGAAAACTAATGTTTAACAAAACGCAATTTCAAAAATCTCAGAACGTAAGAGAAGTAATATACTGTAGGAAAAAGATTACTCTTTCTTCTTCTTTTTTAAGTTATAAATCAAAGTCCTCATATCTGTATCTTTTGAAATCGCAACCATTTGTAACTTTCGTTTTTGCTTTTCAAATTACGCACTCAGACGGATTTAGTACTGCCTCTGACACATGGCACAACTTCAGATAACAAGGTTGCGCATTAAACTTGCATCGCAAGAAGAAAAGCATATTTATTCACCGAAATAGAATAGGGAAATTTTATTTTTAAATGTCGTATTACGATCTGGAATTTGGGAAATTACGGCTTTCATTTTGTCGTCCGTCTCAGAGTCAGATACGTGAACTGAAACGAGTTGAAGCTTTGTTTTAGTTTTCTTTTAATTATTATGTTTTTTTCTTCAAAATTCCATCTTCTTTGCCGAAACGGCTGCAAACTATATCCCAATATTAATTTAATATACTTACGGATGAAAGCTCGATTAAAGCTCGTTTTTTTTTTCGAGGTATAGTAATGGGCTACAGTACTATGAATGATAATATACTGCTGAGTTTCTACTTAAGGGAACAGTGGACTTTCAAAACTGTGAAATTTGTCCAAAAATTCGATTTTTTTATTTTTTTGAATTGAGAAACTACGGACGAGTAGGAATGTGTTGCAAAAAGAATTTTTTATTTCTGTGATTACTTTCCTAGTTATAGGCATTTGTATTTAATTTAGATATTATGTGGTTACTAATAGCAATAACTTTAAATGTGTTTTTCTCAAAATGAAAATGTTCATATCATACGAATATTCAAACTGCTCCGGGCGCATTTCTAATTATCGTATTACTTTGAAATTTAATTTTTATATACTTAACTGTATATCAAATAAATGTCATTGAAAAAAAATGATGCTTCGTAGCTCAGAATTTCTAAATTTTGTTCTTGAAAAGATGATTTATAGGTATTTTGCGTCATAAAAAGCGTGTTTTCACTATTATTATTTTTTCTCTTTAAATTTTTAATGAATGCTTAAAATAAGCAATAAGTTTCATTGTTAGTTCTATAAGGTATCCTGTCAATAAAAATGACCCTATTATATGCAAAAGAAATGCGCCTGGAACATTTTTAATTAGGCCAATTTTTGATATAATTAGTAATTCATGATTCATAAATTATTAATATTTCATCTTTAAATTTTAACCACTTTTACATATCTATGGTACTAATCAAATATTCAAATTTCAAGCAAATCCAATGAAAACAAAAAAAGTTAGGTTTCAAGGTCCACTGTCCCCTTAAAGAGCTCCCATCGTTTCGGATACCTTTGTAAAAATGTCGAGGCATAGCATTTTTTGTTTAGTTAATTTCGTTTGAGTTGAAACTTAATGATAAAATGAAAAAGATTGGTAAACTATAATAATTTTTTGGTGTACTGAAATATCAAAATTGTTCATATAAATTCATTTCATCACATAGGTCAAAATCAGTTTGAATAACGAGTCAGATTGATAAAATAAAATATTACGCGTGAGGCAGTTATATAAAATGCATTATTATAAATTTCTAAAACTGCATAACAATTGAAGGAAGCTGAATTTTGAAAATAATAAAAGTATTCTCCTAAATTTCAAACAGGATAAATCCTATAGATATAATATTTGCACTTTCATGTACATTCCTAAATTTAAAAAAGTACGTAATTCTGTATACGCAACTTATTATAAATTTTTTTCATAAAAATATGGATAATGACCGAACACTTCATCTTAAGTACTCTTCAAAAGTGTATCTTGTTGAACTAATGAAATGATTATAAATCGAAGAAAACTTTCATTATATAGCACTTTATTTTCAAAATATGGTTATGCAAATGTTATTCATTATCGAAATTCTGCTGAAAATATATTTTGTGAAACTTCCTTTTATGGAGATTGTACGGTATTTTTCTATTCATTCTAATTCTGCATAATTCAGGAATTTAAAGAATATTCATTTATTTAATGTATTTCTGCAATTAGTTGAATGTATTTTGTAGCTAACAAGGCAGAATATTTACATTAAAGTAAAAACATCTCCTGAAGAAATATATTTAACGGTATACACATATTACGTGATTTAAAAGTTTCCTAAAACAAGTATTAAAGGTAAATTTTTGAATATTTTGAAATTTTAATGAATCTCCAGACGGCTTCCTTTCACTAATTATAATGTTGTTGTTGTTGTTTTTTTTAATGCCTCTGGCCGGAAAGTCCACTAATTATGCATTCAACTGTAAAATGTTATTACATAAATTTAACATTGACAATACGACTAGTACAAATTAAGCAACAACGTGGGTACCAAAGATTACAAAGTGAAAAACTTAACAAACGAATACAGAAGAATTCTTTTTATATCTCTCGTACCGGGTCAATCGCAGTTGACATGCAACTTCTTCAGAACGTGAAATACAAAATATTTATAATGTCGTCTGCAGAGGGATTCGGCTGCAGACTTGCGATCGGTATATAACATTTGTAGTTCTCAAAATCTTTCAACGCCACAGGCTTTTATTGAGAGGCCATTGAACTATTCCTTCACAGACTTAACGCTAGAAATACACCTTATCAAGCCAGGTCGAATCATAACTTCTAATATAAGAATTTTGTACTAGTTTAAAATAATTTTCGTTATAAATAACTTAAATTTTCCATCCGTTGATTGAAGAGGAAGTAAATTGACTCAAAACTTCCTGTAAGAATAAGGGCCTGTTCACATAGAATCCGCCAGTGTTACGTTACTGTATGACATATTTTAAACCAATCACAGGCCTTAACAATTTCGTTGCTAATCGATTGAAGGTTTGAATTGGTTAAATATATTTCAATAAGAGTCTCTTGAAATCTTTATTATTTTTCATATTTTCCCACTGTCTTGTTCAATAATGAAAGAATAAACATTTATACCAGTCTTTTAAAAGGAATTATAGAAGTCTATGAATTTCTAAAATGTATTTACTTACAGTTTGATTTAAAATTGTTTATATTCGGGGTGCTAAAATATCTTGAAAATATTTTTAATTTTTATTTACATAAATAATAATGTAAATGAACGTGGCAGTAAATTATCTGTTTATGTGTAAAGACTGTAAAAAATTTTTACAATCAATAACTATATAGTTATTCTATAATTAATACATTCTACGATTCGAATCCCTTGTTTCAAGGAGTAACGTTTCTGGGTAGCTCATCTGCCTGCTACGGGGGGACATGACTCTGGGTAGCGGATTTGGTTGTTTCAGGGTGTAATGATTTTGGGTAGAGGGTTTGCCTGTTTCAGGCCAGGCCCTAGCTAATGGAGCGTCGTCATTTCCTACCCATTTTAGGTTGGATAGAATCGGTAGCCGTATACCCGAAGTCATGTCACCCTGGAGCAGGTAGGTTTTTTTAGGCTATATCAGGATTTCATTTTTAGTGTGTGGGGGTGCTCGGTCAAAAATTGTTGTGGCATCTAGACAAGTCGGACACCGATCATTATGGTTCTGTTATAAACCGGAGCAGCACTACTCAGCTCGAGCCTATATGGACCTGGTCTGGAACCATTGGCATTAGAAACAATAACAACATAAACAGTTATATAGCCAGCTATACATAATAAATCTGGTTCCATACTTAATAGTAAATCAGATTTAATACAACTATTACTAATATACCAAAACAACGCTATACAAACGACAATTCAATAACAGTATGTACTCTATACAATCTGAAAAATAACAGATCCATAATATTACTAAGTTATAATGACTCTAACCACCAAGTCTAATAATCCACCAATATAGCGCCACCGGACTATATATGAAAAGTAATAACAAGTATAGCACAACCGCACTACATACAAAATACATAAATACATCACAACTAAGGTGATACAGAACCCCTTGTATTCGCATACAGAATCTAAAGTACAATAAATACATTGCCTGGATAAGTAAAATTCAGTTCGCCGAAAAGATACCCAAACTTTTGAAACTGTCAAAAAATGAATGAGTACGTCCTCGTGGTGTTGTGAAGCCGAGAATTACGACACCCAAATGGGAAACCGCATCGGAACAAGTGGTAGCATATTAAAAAGGTTAAGCCAGCCAAAAAAAGGTGAAATGTGAATTGCGTTGTGTATTAAATTAAGTTACAGAATTAACTTCAAGTAACAATGCGACATGAAAGATAACCCAGATAGGTTGTCTCAGGTAACATAGATTAAGTAGAGTATTTACTTTAGGTTAACAGCACTTAGCTTAGCAATAAAATATTTAACCCTACATATAGCCTGACCCACGTGCTAAGCATAATACAATACTCAAATTATTCATACTAGGAAACAATATCTACTACAGTAATTAAATTACAGACAAGGGTTTAAGGAGCAAATAAGAAGTTTATTTTAACTAACATAATAAAAAAAAGGTAAATACTTATAATAGGCCATGCCTTGTTCCTCACTCCACACTCAACACACGCTCCAAAGGTGTCACCAACTTCCAACGCGTCCAAGGGCTGTCTCCCGTTACATTACGAAGCTAGCCATGACTTGCGCCAAGCTGTACTTCGCGCCTGCGCAATACAGGCTCAATACACCAGATTTGCGTGCATCGCCTTTTTTGGCAATAAATCATTTTTCTTTTCTGCCAATGTATGGCAGTTATGAGAGACAGTTATAAAGACCTGAATATTAATAGATATACTCCATGAGTCTTTATAACACGTGGGATGAATTATCTATGCAATATATTGACCTCCAGCAGTCTTGGACCTACGTTTCGTCCTTTTTACGCGTACCTCGGGAGAGCAAAGTCAGTTAGCAGATAAGTCTGTCAATTCAGCATAGTCGTGTACGCTGGAGATGTAAGCCTTTGCACATGTGATCCCTCCCACGAGGGCATTTTTCCTCTTCAAGCATTCTATATGTAAATTGTGAACTTCAATTCGTCAGAGACGGTAGATCTTCCTTTTAGGGCTGTATCACTTCAGCTTGTCAGTTATTAGTAATATTTAGGGAAATTCCGCATTTAAAGTCTTTTCCATGCAGCGTATTTATTGCATATGCCTTTATGAAGAGTCTACAACAAAATAGAAACCCAGGTCCAAAGCTGCTGAGTACATTGGAGATCTATATTTTAGGGGGTAGAATTTTTTAGGAGGTGTATTATATTTTTAAATATTTAAATATTGGAATAAAATGCATTTAAAATGTGTAATGAAAGTAGAATGAAAACTGGGTGACTTTAGAAAAGTAAATATAAAGAAAGGTAAAAAAAATCTTTTAAATGGCTTTTTTCTCAAAATGAGTAATTTCCAGATTTGCAAGTCTTTGAAATGCTCCTTGCGTCATAGTTTTTGATGAAATTTTATAAAATTTATAACAAGACTCTTCTTATATATTAAAATAAAGTTATGTATCCATTTCAGGTTTCGATATCATTAAGGTTATCAAACTTCAACTTAAGTGTAAAAAAGTGCAAAAATTTCTCGAAAATTCACAGTACAAGCATAAAAACATTTCCTAAACATTAACTATTCAACGAAAGCACAAAATAATACATAACTCTGTTCAAAATGTATTTATAAGCAATATAAATGCAAATTAAGGGAGAAAGTTAAAATAGGATCGCAAGGAGCATTTTTTTAAAAATAATAAAATTTCAATTTTTAAAACAAAAAAATTTGTTTTTTAAATATTTATAAAATTTTATAAGGTGTTTGATATAGTTATACTTTAATGAATATATATGCAAAATTTCATATCTCTGAGGTAAAAATTTAAAAAATTGCTCTGCAATGTCCAACATCCCCTTACACGAGTTATTGTTACTCTCATCTTAAAATACCCGATCAATAAAAATTGATTCATATGTACCTATCCGTTATTACTACATGCAATAGAAATATTATAGCATCAGAAGAAACAATTATATAAAAAATGAAATTACAATCCTTTTTTAGTGTATAGCATTTTTTCCCCTTTTAAGGTATAAAAACTGCCGAATCTCAATCTAGATGATCATATCTTTTTTGCCCACATAATAAATTTAAGTTTCATCAAAATTTCCTAAACTTACAGACACAAAAATAAAATTTTTATTGAATTAAATATTAAAATTTTCATTAAATCTTCTCAACTTGACGACACGCCTTTTTTCTTTAATTTTTTGAACACGCAGAAAAAAATTAATTAGTGAGGCTATCAAAATATTTATTTTGTCAAAATATTTATTTTATTTAAAACTTCTTGATGAACATCTGGATGACTAAAGCTGTTTGCACTACTGTCTGAAGAACACTGTCATAATAAGAAAATTCTTTTAAAAATTTATAAACGTATCTAAGCACGTAATTAGGTAATAAATTTTTTGAAAGAACTTGAAATACTTAATTAAATTATGTACCTTAGTATGAAAAGTCTTATATAAAAGAACCTATTTAAAATTATTACTTCCCTTTTGACATCGATTAGTTTGCATTCTAATTACATTTTTTTGCGGGGGAAAACTGAGTAATTTGAATAAAAAAGGGAAATGTGGGTAGAATGCAGTTGGGGTTATCCTATACTATTGTAGCTTATCGTCATTGATTTTTTTTTTTTTTTTTTTTTTTGGGGGGGGGGCAACTTGACGTAATGTTAATGTAATAACTTCAAAATTTTATTGATATTTTCTGAGTCTAAAAAAGGTCATTATAATTACAAGAGAATTCGGCTTGATATTCACAATTTGCCACACTTTCGGATGTTCGTTAGGCATCCAAAATGATTATTCCCCCTCTACGCTCTGAAAAAAAACTTTACTCTGCAAGTGTTGACGCACGATCCCCCTCTGTACTGAATTCGCCGAGAGACGGCACTGTTCTCTTTATGTTTATATACCTGCCACGCGAGAGTCACTTGTTGCTATGTGATGTGCATTTAGTGCGTTGCTATGTTAGTGCGACCTTGACTGCGTCTTTCTAATTTCTCAATGTGTGCCGATGTGTTTTTTTTTAAGCTATAATAAACAAGTTACCGTCCATTGCGTTAGTGCTATACTGTGTCTACCTAAGAATTGTGTGTGTACGCGACCATTTTTGGGTCTTCTTCGAGCCGTGAGGAAATTCAGTGATCTATGGATTGAGAAGCTTCGATTCGGGATTGTGATTTCTTCAAATGCGTGATATGTGGTGGTTTAGTGTTAGCAATATGAACTAAGAATTACTTTAAAGGTCTAAGAATTACTTAAAGGTTTAACTATTTTCTGTAGTTGTAATTTGTGTTTTTATTCGTGACTTAGTTTATCAAAACATTTTTGACATAAAATATATAAGAGCAAAGAAAATTTAGGTGACCCTTTTGCCAAACCTCTGACCAAGTTCGATCTGAGACGTTTATGTGATGTAATTTATTTTTCATGAGTCCTCTGAGTTAAATGCTCACTTTGTTTGTTTTTTTAACTTTGAAAGTATTTTGAACTTTTGAGAGTACAATGAGTTTTTTTTCACTTGTTTTGGGTGGACGTTTTTTTCCCCGTCTAGACGTCTGAAACGTGTTTAGTGGCATCTTTACTGTCTATCATTTGAATCCGGACAGCCTAACGTACCATCTTGGGTTAGGTGAAAATGTAATTTGTCTGAGTGGTTCAGGTGGTGGATTTGTGAATTTGTCGCGGCACCGTAGGGCCTTTGTTCGCAGGTATATTATTTTTATTTTGGCGAATCCCTGTTTTGTTTATGGGACTGCTCCATTAATTGTTCCTTCCACCTAATCAAGAAAATTTGTTTAATGTAAACTTGTTTAATGCGCAGTGTCTATTTATATGAATTGTTGTATTTGATAGATATACAGTGCAATGTTACTTCGTAATATTTTGATCTCAAATATTTTAAACACTTTAAAGAAAATTTTTAAGAATTTGAAATGTTGATTGATATATTTCTTCTTGGTGATAAACCAATTTGTTTTATGTGCATGAATGAGTTTGTATGAGTGGGCGCCCACGCATGTATTGATACGTATATGATCATGATTGAATGAAGTGATGTCTTAGTCATTATGTGTTTTAACTCATTTCTGTAGTTTGTACTTTGTAGTATTGTGTAAATTGGTTTTTCAGATAGCAATTGTAAAAACAGAAGCAAGTATAGAATGTTTTTTCTATAAAGATCTTCGAACTTGAAAACCTGAGCTGTAAACTGTGGTGGATTTATCTACTCCCGTTTCTTGTTTTGTGTCGAAAAGACAAGTGGGGGTGGGGCATTTGTTAGAAATATGAACTAAGAATTACTTTAAAGGTCCATTAATAACTTGCCTTTCAGAAGTTTGACGTCATATTTTGCATTTCCTTTTTCAGTCTGTTCCAGTTAAAGCGATTCAATTCATAACTAAGCCGAATCACTGAAGCAAGTTTCTTTTGATTACGTCATGTTTGCAAACTGCCGTACGTCATATAATTAAACATAAAAGTCTCTAGTAGATGGCGTATTTCGTAAAAGTTACAACCCGATATTTGAATATCAGCTTTTGACACGTGTATGTAAGTCGTGAACACTTTCAGTAGTGGGTATCGGTGAGATAGTGGGTATTATCAGGTAGTATCAAGGACCTAGTATCAAGGATGTAGTAGCAATGATCGAGTATTTTCAAGAATCGATTAACAAGTATCAAGCTGCTCTGTCTTTAATGCGTTTATCAAGAAGTTTGTGTCTGATCTGATAAGATACAAGAATTGTATCAGCCTGCTGAGAGTAAGATATTTTTGTATTACTCGACATTTAAATCCTTTTTGACAGTCCATCACCAGTATGAGAATAGACTGTTTTTTTTAAGAAATTGATTCAATGTGAAAACCCGCATACATTGCCAAGTGTTACAAGTGAAAAATGAAGATATTGACATTGTTGTTTTTAACTAATTTTAACTAATTTTTCAAATGAATAAATACTTTTATGTTATTGTTAAAAAGCTTGTCGTCTATACATTATTTTGAGCATCTTTAATGGTTTTAACGTATACCTTTTTTTAACAAACATAGCTTTTACTGCACAGTTTTTACTCTGCTATTTAAATATATATAATAAAAAAATTATAAGAATTGTTGACATATGTTTTACATGTACGCTTACATTTAGTATCTCGGATAGTATTCTCAAATCAGATGTCGGACTTTGAGGTAAAATTGCTTATGTGGTAGATAGTGTTGAAATTGTGATTACAGTCGGTTTTCATGAGTGATTGCTTTGGAGTTAAGTGTTTGCATTAGCATAATTTTAGAGGTATTGTATTTGTTGTGCTTTTTATTCGCATTAGTATAACTTTTTAGATGTGTTGTATTTCTTGTGCTTCATTCGCAGTATTTACGTTAGCATATTTTTAGAGGTGTTGTATTCTTGTGCTTTATTCGAAGTATTTTAAAATTCTTTAGAGATGTATATTGTGAATGTGTAATGTTTTGTGAATAGCTTCGCGTTAATTTCAATAATTTGGCGTTAATTTCAATAATGGCTGTCAAATTGAACTTAAGAAAGGATGAGCTGATTCAGGTTGCGGACGAATTGGGTTTAACGATACCGGATAATGCTAAAGTAGTACAGCTGAAGAACTTAATTGAATCTAGTGATGTGTACAAAAACGATAGTGAATTTCTGCGTGGTCTTATTGATAATATTTTAGAGGAAAGGAAGGAGAAATTGGATAGGGACAAGAGGAAAGGAAAGAGAAATTGGATAGGGAAAAATTGGAAAGTAAGGATAAATTGGATCGGGAAAATTGGAAAGGAAGGAAAAATTGGATAGGGAAGCTGGTGAAAGAGAAATGCAGTAAAAGAGATTAAAATTGGCCCAATTACAAAAGCAGCTAGAAATGCTAACGTGAAAAGGAATTCGACTAGCACGTCCCTACTACAGAAGACATAGAACCCACTCCTTCAACTGACAATCTGGAACGAGTAATCTGTAGTGTTAAAACCTTGACTATTCCAGTACCTGTTAAATCAGAATCATTTACCTGTTTTTCCATTCTTTAGAAAAGGCATTTCAAGCAAAAACTGTGCCTAATGAATTAAAAGCCGAGATTCTGTTGAATATTTGGGTGAAAAAGTAAATAACTTGCTACTGTATGTGAAACGGGAGGACTAGTCGATTACGAGAAGATAAAAAGGTTTAGTTTGAAGGAGTTTGAACCCACCCCCAGGAATTCTGGAATAACTTAAAAAAGGTCCAGAAGTTCCATATGAGACTTATGTGCAATTTGCTCTCGGTGTGTGCAATCGTTTGACTATTATTGTCAATTGACTATTATTACGGTCAGAGAATACAGAGGCATCGTTGAGTGAGGATCACTTCGTGCGTACCCATAGAAGTGATGAAGAGGGTAGATATTAGTAGCAATGCCCATGAGTAAGGATCCGTCGTGCTTAGGAAATTCTAAAGACATTGCTGTGAGGCGGCGTAATTCGTTGTGGAAGCGCCTGTCTAGGGATTCCGAGTATTTGTCGTTGTATACGGATTTTTTGAGGGAGTATGAGGAATTTGGTCATATGGAGAAAGTAGTTGAGTCAAGTGAACCGCCCATACACTACTACATACCCCATCATGACATTCTACGCCCTGATAAATTGACAACTAATCTGAGAGTTGTCTTTAATGCTTCATCACCCACCACAACAGGCATGAGTCTGAATGACGTTCTGATGAAGGGAGAAGCCACTGAGGACGTCTTCGGGACAGTTACCCGTTTTCGGAGACACAGGTTTGCCTTCACTACAGACATTAAGAAAATGTATCGGCAGATACTCATCGATCCAGAACAACGGGATCTTCGGAGAATAGTGTGACTGGAGCCAACGAGGAGATTTTAACCTTACGTTTGAAAACCGTCACTATGGCACGTCCAATGCACCCTTCCTTGCCATAAGGACCCTGCAGCAACTAGCCGAGGATGAGAAATCGAGATTTCCTCTGGCTTCTGAGGTTCTGCTGCACGACACCTACATGGACGACATCGTGACTGGGGCACCTGACCTGGAGACTGCCCGAGAGCTACAATCACAGCTGCGAGATGCCTTACAGTCGTGCGGAATGACTCATCAACTTCAAAAGTGGTCCTCGAATTCCCCTGACTTTCTGAACAGCTGGTTGTCATGTGACGTCGAACATCCGTTCACTGTTGTCACGGAGTTGTCCTGCGAAAACGCTGGGCATCAGCTGGAAGCCTTGTAAGACCAGTTCGTCTTCAGGGTATCAATTTCAAATCGACAGTCATAGACCAAGCGTGAGGTGCTAAGTGTGATCGCCAGGCTGTATGACCCCCTTGGTTTCTTGGGCCCAGTGATAACCAGAGCCAAGATCCTTCTTCAGCGGTTGTGGCAGCAGAAGCTGGATTGGGATGAAGTGCTTCCCAATCCAATCGCCGAAGAATGGAACGAATTTGTGACAACCTTAAAATGCATCGAGAATGTGAAAGTTGAGAGATACATCCTGATTGACGGTTGTATAAGAATCGTCTTTCAAGGCTTTTCAGATGCGTTCCAAGGCAGCATATGGAACTGTCGTCTACCTACAGTGTTTTCTCTCGAAACAGATGCTGCGAGAACTACCATTTTGGCAAGCAAGTCCCGCGTAGCACCCATTCGAGTGATTTCCATTCCGCGGATGGAAATCTGCGCTTGTCTCTTTTCGCTCAGCTTTTGCAGAAAGTCCGTGCTACTCTTCGATTGGACATTGACGTTGTGTTGCATACAAACTCAACAATTACCCTGGCGTGGTTGAACACATCTTCAAACCGTCTCACAACCGTCATCGCTAACCGCGTGTCCAAAGTGCAACCGGCTGACAGAAAACTGTCAGTGGAATCATGTGCCATCAGCTCTGAATCCTGCGGATGTGATTTCCGCGTGGATTAAGCCCTCGTGACCTTCCCGAACTTGAACTGTGGTGGAATGGACAGCCATTACTCAGCGGGTGAGTACGTCCAGTGGCAGTCCAGTTCAACCCTGATGAATGAATCCGAGTATTCATGTGAACTAAAAACCGAACTTGGAGTGTGATATGACGATGTTTAATGTTTTTATGTCTACAAGTCGAGAATTTCTTATTATCTGATTTAGTGGTGCAGAGTAATACTTATGTAACTGTCCTTCGTATATTTATTATGTATTAAGATTCTAAATAATGTGAAACAATGTAATGTAAAAGTGTTTGGCCCGCTTGACGCCTCCGAGTTGGATCAAGCTGAAAAATGGTGATTCGAATGGGTACAAGAGGAGGTCTTTTCCGCTGAGATTCGGAACCTCCAAAGTCAGAAAAAGCGTCCTACCTAACAGTAAGTTAAGAAATTAAATCCTTTTCTTGATAGTAATGGTGTAGTGCGAGTAGGTGGACGCCTGGGTAACTCGGATCTGCCGTATGATAACAAATACCCCGCAATCTTACCGAGTAATCATAGGTGAAAAATCAAATAGTTATGTATTTTCATAGAAAAATCTTCATATTGTGCTCTACACTTCTCCACTGTGTAAGAGAAAGTTTTGGCTTTGAACGGTCGTCTCTGTGCAGAAAAATAGTACATGAGTGTATTATCTGGTTTAAAATGAAACCAACATGTTGACGTCCCAGTTAATGGGTAATCTGCCCCGGGACAGAGTAGTTCCGATATCCCTTTGCTGCCTCTGGTGTAGATTTTTGTGGCCCCTTTTTGGTCAGATATCGTAACCAAAGAAAAGGTATTCTGCATAAAATATACATATGCATATTGTTTGTTTTGTAACTAAGGCGGTGCATGTAGAAATTGTTCAGACCTCATATCTGAGCCTTCATAGCTACTCTAAAGAGATTTTTTGGCCGTACGAGACAAGTGTGCCAAATTATACTCTGACAATGGTAAAAATTTGTTGGGGAAACCAGGAAATTAAGAGGCTCTTGAAATTGGTTAAGAACCAGACGAGCAGCTTGCAGGCTTTCTATCTGCGAAGGAATTGAGTGGAAGTTTATACCTCCGAGAGCGCCTTCCTTCGGTGGCTTGTGGGGAAGCCGAAGTAAAAACTGTAAAATGCCATTTTAAAAGAGTCGTGAGCGTGGGCAAATTTGACATACGAGGAGCTTTTGACCGTAAGTGTCCAATTGAGGCAGTTCTAAACTCCCCCTGTGCCCTTTATCGAGTTCAGACCCCTGTGCCCTTTATCGAGTAATTAAGATGATTTAGGAGCATTAACTCCGGCCCACTTTCTCATAGGCAGGTCAATTAATTCCACTTGATTCTGATCTAACTAATTTGAACGAGAATGCCTTAAAAAGATGGCAAAGGGTGACCGTCTGGTACAACTCATTTGTAGTAAATGGCATCGTAACTACCTAAGCGAATTACAACAACGTAACAAGTGGAGATTTCGAAAGAATAATGTGAGGATTCGGCATGACCTAGTCGTACTCGTAGAGGATAACATGCCTACCTTCAAGTGGCCTTTCTGGAGAATATAGAACTGTACTATGTTTATGATAATAAACATAGCTACAGTTGAAAAGTGGTGAGGGTCGTGAAAGTGAGAAACACAATATGGTGTGTGCAAGCGAGCCATCTCACGTGTGTGTGTATTGCCAATGCCAGATTGAAATTATGTGTACTGTGTTTATAATCATTTTAAAAGTTGTGATATTTTTGTGGTTATTTTTTGAATGTCTATAACATGTCACCGGGGGGGAGAATGTTGGACGTACGTGCCCCCTCTGCACTGCATTCGCCGAGAGACGGCGCTGTTCTCTTTATGTTTATATACCTGTCACGCGAGAGTACGTCACTCGTTGCTATGTGATATGCATTTAGTGCGACTTTCTAATTTCTCAATGTGTGCCGATGTGGTTTTTTTGAAAGCTATAATAACGAGTTACAGTCCCTTGCGTTAGTGTTGTACTGTGTCTACCTAAGAGTTGTTGTGTGGCGCGACTAGCAAGTATTTTCATCATTTTATATTTTCACAAGGATTTTTTTTTTCAATTGTGAGAGTAAATGCACGGTTTTTGTTTTCAATAAATACATCATTGGGTGATGCCGAATGGATAGGTGCTGTCAGTCGATCCAGAGTCTGTGGGTTCAAGTCCATTATTGTGCATGGTGTTTGTATGGAATCGGCTTTAAGCAGTAGGTCTGTGAGCTCTCGCGTACCAATGAATGACTGTAGCGCTCAAAACTAACCTAAATACCAGTATAGTGTATGTTATGATTTATAAATAATGATTCGAGCCTTGTGCGTTGCAGTGGTTATCGCATCGGGTTCGGTACTGATTCTACTCGGTACAAGTCCCGACAAGTATCACTGAATGCTCTCGTTTCTACGCCGGGGTATGAGCCCATTAAATTTATTGAGCACTGAAAGACCTTCTGTGGGGTTTGTGGGAGTTGGAGGAGAGTACGACGCCAACCCCACACCTCAACGTCACCACCCTCAATGTCGCCGAGTGCTCGATCTAAATTCAAGTGGCCCCAGTTCACCTATGCGGTGCTCCCATTAAAAGCGACCAAACATTTTCGTGGTGTGGGTGTGGTGAATGTCTAAAGATTAAAAGTGCCAAGCCGCACTGAAAAAAAATTATTTATTTTCCCATCCAGACTCTTTAAAATCATGTGCTGTGGAGATTATTGGAAATAATGACAGTGCATCAAAGTATATACAGACGGTAGTCTCTCAGAAAATGGTTCTGATGGTAGTGGTGTTTTTTAATCACATGTGGAGACATGAACGAAATAATCTCAATTAAAACATCAAAAGGGTTTATCTGTCGTTTCGAAATTCGCAGCACCACCATTGCACCGCTTCACAAACTCCCCGCTGAAAGTAGTATTGCAACGATTTTCACCGATTCCACGGGCTTCTGCGCAGGTTCTGAGGGCTTGCTTCTGAAGCACTAACAGCCTTCTGTGCAGCATAGCTCTTAAATGGGGATCATGACACAGTGAGAGCAAAGTGAAATTCAGTGATCCCATCGCACGTCGCTGTACTAGCAACGAGATCGCTGATACCTTGGATAAAAGTGGAGCTCAAAACCTTTCACGAGGTCACTCCACGGGGAGACATCTCTATGAGGGATGATTACCACTTCCGTTCTAAAAAGCGCAATTTGAAGGAGGTGGACAGCTGGCCCTCATCACTTTTGGTATTTCGGATTAAGGGCCCCGGAGATCTTTTAAACTTAGATCTTTCAATGAGGTTACTTTTCAGTACTATCCAAATTACGGACTTGCCACCATTGAGAACATGATATTTAGTAAGAGTCGAAAAATCCTCCATCATGCCCTAACTGCCATTCTGAGGCCACCCCTGACCCTATTTGTTGTGTTTGGGAATCAGCCCTTCTACTCTCTTTGACAAACCTTTAGAGGTGTTGGAAACCTGAAACACCCACGTGATAGGCAGGGGATTTGTCGAATAACATGCGATAAGAAGAAGAATTATTTATTTCAAAATTTATTTTCTGTATAAAAATGCAGAAATAAACACATCTAAATTTTCTGAGGCAGTAAGAGTTGTGGGTACCGTGTTCAGTTCAGGTTTAAGCATGTTATTGAAATGGCGTTTGAAATTAGATTCCCAATTTCAGTTATCGCTCTATGTTCTTTTCAGCAATACTTTAAAAAATTTTTTGTGTAATGCGGTAGAGACAGGTCCGGAGACATCCGCTCCTACAACAGCGCGATTTGTTTCGCTAATTTATTATGGAGATACCCATTTAGGTGAGGACAACACTGCTTCCTATGAGAGGACACTGAGGAGGTATTCGAGCCAAATCCATTGCGGGGGAAGCTCTCATCGTTAACCCCTAATACCCTATGGGCGACGCGGTCTAAATAGTCTGAATATCCCCTAACGCCATTTTAAACGGTTCGTACTGTTTGTTTCTCTAATGTTCACATATTGAGTCCCAATGCAAACAGATCACTAATACAACTGATCATAGTTTCAAATCTATGGTTAATCAGGAGGAGAAGAAAAAAATAATACCTGAATCGGGTTGAAACTCCACCAGAAACGCATTTCATGAAATATGCGGAAAATAAAGTGAGACAAATTTTTAAATTGCCTTTTGATGGAAACTGTGCTATACTGAATGCTTACGAATATTCTGCAGTAAACGTGACACGGACAGTAAACAATTGTCACACGAATTGTTTTGAGCAAAAAATTAATTTTATTTATATTAAAACACAAAGGAACATATTCCTTTGTAAAACGCCTATTAAAATGGCTAATTTGGCTGAGAAATTAAAATTTTCAGCTAGTTTGCATTACTTGTTCCAAAATGAGATTGTGAATGGGGTTAGTTAAGTTCAATAGGTGGTATTCAATTTTACCATTGTTAATCAAGATGATGCGACGAAAGTAACACTGTTGGAGCTGAATTCTAAGCAACCCCTTTCAAAGCAAATTACTTCACTCTTAATTGTAAGCTTTGCTGGGAAGGGTCATGCACGCAAATAACCAAATTTCACTGATCTAATTAAACAGTTCATATGATCAGTGATGCAAAAATATTTTTATTATTATAGAATTCCAAATCAGCATTATCGCGAGGTAAAAAATGTTTGAAGTAAGAGGAAATTCCATTACAGTTCTTAAGAAACTTAAGATCTATAGCTTTTTTTAGCTAAGTGTTTAAAGAAGTTTAAAGTGCTCTTTTGGGTAATCGCATGCTTTATTGGCCCATTACTGAGAAACATTATCTAAATGACGCAAAAAAAAATGTTCATTAACGGCTCTTAGATAATGTGCTACGATGACCTGAATGGTTCCGCTAAACAGCTTATACATTAAGTTCAAGGGTTTTATCATCCACATCTAGAAAGATTCGAGGCAAAAGGATGTTAATTAACTCAAGTCCTCTCTGACACGTTATTACAAAGTAACGAATTGATTAGGAATGAGTGAGAAAGAATACGATCGGAATAAAGGGAGCTATTAAGAATTAATATATGCGACTCGAACAGAATACTTAATGTATGTTTACAGGTGCATTGACTACGAGATCAGAATTTATCAGTGCTTTTGCAAATAAGTCGTAACAGTAATTTACAGTATAAGCTACCTTTAAAATAAATGAGGACTGGTAAATTTAACGTCTGTACTGTATTCAATACACTAATTACTCATTGTAGTCATAATGTATTATAATCATGTCGGATATCAAGGAACTACCTCAAAATTTAAGTCTTTTCGCATAATCACAAAATGTTGTAAAGGACTAACAGAATTTTGTGTGTGTGTTGTGGATGTTCCTCATCTTCTCAAAGAATCTCCGTAATACAGATTTACCCTCCCTAAGTAAAGAGACTGGACTATTTGTGAACGGGGTCGAAGAAACCCTTCTCGTCACGAAGATTTGTACAGGTTAAAAATATGTGGGGGGAGAGAGTATGTAAGAAAGTTCAGATGTTATCAGCTACGATAAATGCTCATATATTGTATTACGAAAGATCCGATTATCTTGGTGCAATATCGCAACTTGACCCACATTTTCTACATCAGTTTCTTTTACGGTAAGGTTAAGAATTCTACATTGACAGTTGAGAGAGCCATTGTAAATTCCGTATTGGCTCCCACTATCAAAGGCACGGGGAATTCTGTATCACTCTCAAATATATACCCCTCCAGTGGTACCCGCAAACCTGGAACTTGGTTTCACCTTTTGGGGCCCCTTCAACAAGGCATAGCATATAAGTGCGAAGAAGGAAAAGGATTCCAAATGCGGAAGTTTTACTGGTGACTGAAAGATTCAGTCGTCCATCCGACGTCAGAAAGAACCCTCGTTTATCAGTAATTGTCAGAGTAAAAACCTGAGTCCAAGGCTCCTGAATGTGCTGGAGTGTATTTATATTGGGGGTGATTACAGATTCCAGATGCCTTTTAATATCTGGAGCCGATACGGAATTTATAATGCCTCTCTCAATCGTCAAAGTAGAATTCTTATGGCAAAAGTTTTCGACCTTGCCATAAGAAGGGCAAAACCTAGGTCCAAGTCTCAATCGTCAATGTAGAATTCTTATGGCAAAGTTTTCGACCTTGCCATAAGAAGGGCAAAACCTAGGTCCAAGGTCTTTCTGGGGGCAAAAGGAGGCGTATAAATTTGCAGTCGTGGGCTTCTCGTACGAGGGCGTTTACTTGCATTTTGTCAACCTCCTTTAGTTGTGAAGTGGCCTTCAGAATCTAAAGATCTCAGAAACCAATGCATCCAAATTTCCTTAGGTTTACGAAAAAGATTATATAATATAAAAAGACCTCATCCCGAGTCTCAAGATTTGTATGAGGTGAGATAGTTACAAGAAACACCCTACATAAGAATAATAACATATTAAACAATTTTTGTACATAACTATAAAAATAAAACCAGTATAAAATATGGAGGAGTAGAGTAAGGTTTCATTGGTGTCTGACTCAAAATCACATAATGATTTACAGTTAGAAGACCTGCTTTCCGGCAAGCTGGATTTCCCCAGTTAGAGAGTTTGTTACCTTAAGGTTGAAAACGGGAACAAGGAAATGGTAAGGAAATGATGAAAAAATCATCATTATACACTTAAGACACTTTTATTGTGCAATCATTATGAATTGAATAGAATTATGTGTCGAGTATAATCAAGTGCAGGTCTGTAAATCGTTTAAAAAGTATCATAATATAACTACTAGAATATCTATAGTCATTCCATTCGAAATGTGTTAAACAGCAGTCCTCTTTTAGAATTCATTAGTTTATATTACACAGTAGCTGTGAATTCATTTTTTTTTTCTAAAGTAATACTATTTCTATACTTTAAGGTTAAGGCGAACATATGAATTACTTCTTAGTGAAGTTCCATAAGCAGAAAGAAAAATTTTTATTAAAAAATGAGTTTGAATATAATGACTTTTTTTAAATATACGATTGTCATTTATTTGGTCTCGGAAGAAATTAATCTTATCCCGCTTCTGAAATCAAATTAGACAACTAAATTAAGAAAGTTTTGAATATCAAAATTAATTACTATTATCAAGTAAAATACTAAAATAAACCTTAAAAACATTTAATCCTACGCTTTTTTCAAAATAAAAGGGTAATGTGAGAACATGTTTCCTGAAGTAATTTCCAATTAATTCTTTAAGAGCAATAAAAACTCATTCTTAAGCTTCTTTTGAAAACAGAAAAAGAAAGTAAGTTTGTTAAAAATGGATTAAAGACAAAGTTGTTAGCTCCTTAGATTTCCTACTGCAAAAGTTTATCATATAATAAGATTACCCCTATTTAATTAAAAATTAATATAATCAATTCTTAAAGTCAGTGATATCTCTCGTTATTTGATTTTTATATTATTTAAATATTGAAAAAAATATTTTTTTATATTGTTTGAATATATATTTCCATATATTGGTAATCCATTTCATGTGTTCAAGGCACAATAGTTTTAATATAAATTTCTAGGGGTATATATCCTTTTGTATAATGCCTTGTTACGATTTGTATAGCTATTATTTTTATATTAGACGCACACATACAACGTTTGTTTAGATGTATAAAGGTCAGATTTACAGGTTGTCGAAAGTCTTCACTTAATCATTTACAAAGTGTGAGAATTCATAAATTATTCTTACTAAAACATTTGTTTGATGGAATTTCGCATTTTTAATGATTGTTTCAATACATCATTGCAACGGAATTTAGGTTTGGAAAACCCCAGTACTGTAAACTCTTACTTCGCTCACACAGCGTTTGAAGTAATTATCCTTTGTCAGTTTATCTGAATATCAGAAAAGATGTGAGTGTAAGACTCCTGAAAGCTCTAATAGAGTTTAATTCTCCTTTGGAGAGATCGCCACAGGTTACAACACGCTTTACCTATGAGATCTCCCCCCCTCCCCACATGAGTTGCCATCTGTAATCTATAAACTCAGTGATTACTTATCGCAACAAGTTTAAAAGAACGTAATTCCAAAAGCTTCAGGTAACTATTTGTGCTACCAAAAGAAAAAACAGATCCCAATTTAAAATTTCCGATCCATATAACCTTATTTCAACCACAATAAAAGCCGCCTATGGTTTTTTCTACATTTTTTTTTAATGTCAATGACATTTTTTACTCAACACATATGCATCACATAGCTTTGTTCAGGTTTCAACAACAGATGTCCCTTAAAAAGATTTTTATAGTCTGAAAAAGTTAATGTTAGTTAACATTAATAATAACTTTTTCAGATTACTAATGATTAACTAACATTAGTAACAATTTTCGAATTTATATGGCAATAACTTGCAATATAAATTCAAAATGTATAATGTGGGAAATTAAAGTCTTTCGCCACTGCTGTTCATTGTTCTAAAAATCTTAACTTTACTGTAAATGAATCCTAATATCACTAATTTTTACATGTTTTACCGTAATTTTTTTCCTTTATTACTAGAGTTTACTTATTCCCTCATTTGTATAAAAATGTGGTCACATACAATCAGTTTTAAACCCTAAAATAATAGTTCAATAAACTTACTTCAGTATCCTTTCTCTTCTCGCAATTGCACTTTTCGAGAATGATTTTTGCTTTTATTTCAAACCTTAACCAATCCCAACAGAAGTAACACTTAAGATGTAAACACTAATCAAACAAGCGAAAATCGACGCAAAAGAAATTACGAGATAGGAAAATAAAAAATAGCAGCATTTTGCACTGAAAAGATGAACAGGTAATTAAAACTCGCAAAAGCGTTCTGGCATCTTTCTTTGTTTAGCAATGGTGTTATTTCTTTCTTTTTTTTACTATTTTAAGAGAATATTTACAAATATCGACCAAAGGGGCTCCTGAAAAAAGAAAGACAACGATGAATGTCCACTCTTTGCAGAAAGAACACAAATGATTTAGTAACATCTTTATGCTCTCATTCAAACGGAAGTAACAGGAAACTAAGGAACTGTATGAATTTTTCATGTGAATAATTTTTTTTTTTGTTTTCGGTCCTCTTGTTTCTAGAAGATAAAGGGAGTACTGTAGCATAAAAGCAAGAAAAGTAAATTTCATTTTAGCTGCTGTCGAGAGGTTATTTATGAGAGACACTAGATGCCTAATTTCTTAAAAAGATCATGTAAAAATAATGCAAAGTATTTTTAAGTGATAATTTTTCTACTTCGTCGTCATGCTTAGAATTCAGAAAGTTAAAACTTCCATCATGAATATAAATTCCATTTATGCGTTTGAAAAAATCGTATTTAACCATGTATACATGTAGTAATTCACTATTGCACATATATGAGGCAAGCGATTTGGCAAGCGAAAATGTAGAAAATAGAAGAAAGTAATTAAGTCCAACAAATTCAACCTAAAAAATATTCATCCGTCGCTATCTGATAGTTATCTTTGAAATATTTTTGCAAACAGGAATTCATTTCTTCCGCTTTTTTTCGAGTATAATATGTGCACGAATGGTGTCTAGGGTCTTATTATTGTCTTCGTACGAACGTCTTTCTATTTCCTTAACTTAATACAACCTTTATAAAAATGTATTGGTTAACTTGATTTTAAAAAAATATAAAATTCCATCCCAGATTCTCTTCTGTCATGAAAAGGGTTTTTCTCTTAACATTTCTGATGACATCCGCGTTTATCAAAATTTCTTTACAGACATTGAATTTCCACTTCTATTTCTGTATTTCAGACCTTTTAATCTTCTACTCTTTTGAATATATCGGGTCCATTTGGCCAGAATTCTTTTTCATACAGTTACATTATCTGTTGTAATATTGTCACTGTTAAATAAGATGAATCTGGATAAAAACATAAACATTCGGACTTACGACTTTAAACATCTGTGAAGGACCATCTGATTCAACATCTCCAAGATCCAATATTTATTAATCTTAGCCATCTTGATGTAACGGTATAAATATTTTTTTCAAAAAACCGACATTATAATTACAACTAGCCGCTGCGAAACCAGTTTGGTCGCCTTTAGTTTTATATTTCTTTTGTAAAACAACTCAACTAAAAGTAACAATGTTAGAAATGTTACCATTACCTGCCATCATAAATATACGTTGTTAAGGGGTATTTCTCTATACGGCTGATTCTAAAACATCGTGATTAAAAATGCGGAAATTTCAGAACAGAGTTAAAGAGAAGACTTTGAAACCAATACCAATGATTTTAAAAACTACATCCTCTCTGTATTACTATTTTTCAAATTATGATATCTACACTCTATCATTACATCAAATAAGAAATTTGTGGGGAAAAATATTTTTCACGTAAAAAAATGGAGTAAAAATTCAGCCAGTACTAAAATGTTAGTGTGGATTACATCACTCTCTGTATGTACTATTGATCACAATTCAAATATCTTACACTAATCATATCAAATAATAAATTGTTGGTGAAAAATTTCTTCACTTGCAAATTGCGGACGGCCGCTAATGTTTACATCTGGTAGTTGCAGCCGTTGCCATTCGGAGTGTAGAAATATCGTCGATTTTTTGTGCCGCATACCTCCGCATTTTATATATATAGATAATTTTTATAATCTGAATACAGTACACTTTCACTTACAGAACTTAGACCAACAACTGATGAATTGCACTATTTATCACAGTACGGGGAAAAAAGTGACTCGTAGTTTACTTTTGCCTATTACATACCGTTGCATTAAAAAATAAGCTTAATTTTCATACACTGTACAGTTTGTTGTACGATTTACTTTAAGAGTAGAAGTAAAAACATTGGCTTCAGAAACAAGTATTCAACATCAAACAGTTGTTGTCATTCAGTAGTGTTAAACCTAATTGTCAAGGAAATTTTGTTGATTATAAAAAGTTACCGATCAGTCAAGTACTTTGGTACAAAAAGTTTAAAAATTCAAAAAGAGGAGTTAGTTCTATTGGTCTGTAAACTGTTCATCCAATATAGAAGAAAATTTCTTATTCCTGTATTGAAAGCATTAACTCTGTTCTACGTGTAATATGCAAAAGTTAATCCTTAATTATGGATCTAGTAAATAACTATCTAATTTACCATTATAATTTCACATTCGCATTTTTTCTCACTTTCAGAGAGATCATGCGCCCCTTATCCCTCGAATGTGAAGGACTGGCAGTATATGTTTGATAAAAAGCACAAAAGGCTCCACTTTCACTTTTCCACTAAATCTAATGTCATTTATTACTACAAACCCGGATTATAAATATTCTTTTATTACGACATATATTTTCGAAAAAGATAAATATACTATTTTCCCGAAATGTCAACAATAAAATAAATGTTCTCTCATGACAAAATGGTAGTCCTTTTTCATTTATTACCTATAAAGCGGTTTCAAATCCGCAGTTGGAACTCAAATTATGAGTATGGTGTAAAAGTACACAGACCCACACTTTCAATCGAGAGAGAATGAAATACCTCCACGCAGACAAATGGTTTCTAAATCCATCCTCGCATAAACAAAACAACAAAAATTCATTAAGACTTCAACAAAAGGAGTAAAGCTACGTCTTTGTATGGAATTCAAAACTTTACTTAGTGACGAAAGTGACTTATTTAAAAGGGAATCATTACTCAGAAAAATTTTATCTTCTAAGTGCATCGTTTATTATTGTTCTGTATGAAGCCAAGAGCTTATTGGTATCCTACAAAACTCCGACATCATTAATTTAAAATTCAATTTTCTCAACCGATTTATTATTTGCAAATTCAGTTTGAGAGAACCTATGCTTCAAACTGAGGTTCATCTTCCTGTAGGAAAAAAAACATTTGTTTACTGTCGTCACTTATATTTTGTTGGACCAGGGGAATTGTATAGGTACGTCTTCTACCTTATTAATCAATCTTCTTCTCTTTATATACGTAGAGGAATGCCGCAATATTGGGAATGGATGGTATCTATGAAATGGATGGTACTTGGAGTGTTTTATTTGTTATAGAAGGCATGTCTCGATATAAGAAATGTTTATGGAGGGAAAGAATTCAAAAACTTACGTAGCAAATTTTATTTCACAGTTAATAGAATAAATATATTTTGAACAAATTTCAAGATATTTTGATTTCTAAAAATATCTAGTTTTAAGGTAAAATTAATATGAATCCGCTAATTTGAAAGAAAACAAAACAAAGAGAGAAAATTTCCCTTTATATAATCATTATTAAACATTTAAGAACGGATATTTCGATTATAAGAAATTAAGTATATCTTTAGGATTACCTTATTATCCAAGGATAATGAAATGTATAAAAGAATAACAGAATAAATTCATTTTCTGCATCATAAATTTTGAATTTAAAAAGTGATGTAATTTGGAGAAAGCTTCAAAATGAAGGAACTGCTAAAAAAAATAGCATTAAGAAGCATTCAAATGGGTTTCCGAAAAGTTCATGTTACAGGAAAGAAACCATGTATCATATATTAATATACGTACAGTCCTTGGACAAAGCATTTGTATAGTTTTCTACAACTTGTATATTTAACTTAAATATCTTCATTGTTGGGATACATTTCAGATTTTTTGAATTACTCGTCTTAAATTTCAGAGTTACTTGATGCTTTTCTTACATTAATGAACATTTTTCCTGAATCAATACACTCAAATATTTTATACAAATTTTGTTGTTTTCAGTGTCATTTTTTAATTAAAATTGTGCCATTAACATCATTAAAATATGTGCATAATGTAAAATTGTAGAGTATAGCTCACTCTACCCAGACTTGGGTGTATATAATTTGAAGTGGCACTCTAAATGAATTTGATACAAACCAGTTTATACATGAAACAATGTTTATTGAATTCGTTGCAACATATAGAATTTGCTTTTACAGCAATAAGCATACGTACTACTTGTACGGAATATATTAACATTCATAGAAATACTTTTTGCAATACTCACAAACCAGCAGAGAGTCAAACCAACAGGTCTGCTACGTAAAATATTGGCCTGCTAAGCACAAACGCCGGTTAACACCTGAACTGCTTACCTCATAGCTCCCCTTAAATCGCTTATCTATCAACCTTAACACACCACCTTCTTCAAACCTTCTCACTTAATCAAGCTGTATGGTATTTATACAAGCGCGTATGCCGAAATTAGCATATCTCAAGCAGCTTCTTTAAATCGTTCACTCAAAAGTTCGATTCTTGTGATCGAATCTTATGTATACCTTACGACATGCTTCAATGAGTTGTATTGCTAAATTTAAATAGGGTCTTTATAGGTTAAGTGTTCCAGAAAAATTGAGTATTTTACCTTTAGAGGTCTGCAACAGGACACTTCCATAACTTAATTTATTTTAAGCTACTTTAAGATGACACTAGGAGCAGGATTTGTGACAAAAGTTTAAACCATTTTTGCGACCATCGTCACGTAGTGCATTCACATCACCTGTGCGGTGGACTGGGTGTTTTACTTCTCGACACAAAATTACCGTCATACAGGGATCCTTCAGGAGAATTGTTGCTGTAAACGTCTAAAAAAAGTTTGGTTTGGTTTGGAGCGCTAAGGTCATTTTTTGCTACACGAGAAATAATTAGACCGGGACCTACTGCTTATAGCCGATTCCGAACGGCTACAAACGGCAATGTCTAGTGTGGGACTCGAACCAACGGACTCGGATACTTGAATGCCGGCGCTCTAGCCGTTTGGCCATCGTCCGTAGTCTGAGAAAGGAGTCGTGAAAGAGGTAAAAAGAGATCTAAGGACCAAATAAACAAAACGTTTCGTTCGAAGATATTTTTCTATCAGTTCATAACATTTCCTTAAGAATAAAATAAAATATTTTTATACATTCATCAAAGAAGTTTCTAAAACCATTGACATTTCCCATGAAAGACTGCAAAAAAGCGTATTATGGCAGAAGTTAAGGTTAGCTGCAATTATTAGATTATTTTCCGTGTTGAAAATATTAATCTAGGCAGACAGATAAAGTTGATTTTAACTTTGCTCTTTTTACTAACTATCAATAATTTCCTACTTTCCAAGATGAATTCTTTTAAATTCTTTCTGCCTCAAATTCTTTAAAATTACGTATTCTAAAAAACTTTAAAGTGATATGTTTTAACCACTCGTTGACCTCAACAAGTGCTAATTCAAAGGATACATAATTGTGAAAAAGACTAAATTTACTCGATTACACTGTAGAAAACTCAATTCTACCTTTAGAGTTATTAATATTAGGCTAAATATAGTATTTTGCTAAAAAGCATAAAGAATTCTTGATCTTATTTTTTCTGATGTACAGCTAAGTGAATTTTCTTTCGCCTATAAACTATACAGCGATGAATATAGAATCTCATTTCAATTTTAGGTGAATATATTATTGAAATGTGTTTCACATCTATCAGGCAAGGAAGTTTATGGCTCAATACATCTGAGATTTTCCTTTTCATGTGGTAATACTTTGTTCAATTTCAGAAGTGTATTTCTTAATATTTATTAAGACTACTGCATAATTTGATCTGAAAATGAGCTTTGTAGAATACCGAAAAAGGATTCTAAGATATAAGAGTTGAATGATATGTCATACATAGTTTATTGAGCCTTAGTTATGAATTACACCAGCAACGGTTGAAAAAGTATTTTATGGCATGTCCTGTAATGGATTGCTTTTCTCAGGTAAACAGTAGCAGTGACGCTCCATCTTCAGCTTAATAGCACTCTATGACATTTAATAGAGGCTCCCAAATTTACAGTAACCCAACGCGCATATTGTAACGATTATGGACCGGAGATCGAACCCTGGTCCTAGCAAGATGAACTTGTTGAACCCTGATCGAACCACAAAGTGGGAGTTCTCCAAATAGTACTAGCACAATAAAAGGGAATTTTCCTTTCTGGATCATCATTCTTCACATTTCATAATACCAAAACGTAAACATTGCATACTGAAGAATAAACATCTAAAAGGCAAATAAAAAAAAGTAACTCACTATGAACAGGCTATGAAATGTAACTGGCTATATGATATAATTGCGTCGCCACTTAAGCCGAAGAAAAATGCTAAATACTCTGCATCACACTATCGTATAATTTACAAAAGTATAATTTTAAAGTAAATTATAATTTCCATTATTTTTTCCTGAATTTGTCTGCATGGAAAAGAGCCATATATATTCTTACATAAAAGAGGTACCCAATACATGGTTTTTATAAAAAAAAAAATCGAAGCATACAGAAAAAATTATCTGATCGTGATGAAATTTGAAGCAAATTCCATCTTTCCAAGGGACGTAATGATGAAATGTCTGCGACCGCTGAATGTATAGCAGAAGCTATAGGATATCGAAACTGCATTATGATGGAATAATAGAGAACGATCCTCCCTTTCAAGGACAAAGCTTCTTGTTGATTTTGATCGTCTTGATCATCACTGACTATGGCAATGCGGGCGGAACGGCGCAACAATTGAACAATTTAGAACAAATCACCAATGATAGAAGCGGGCAACAGACGGCCTACGGCGGCGATAGAACACGAAGATCGAGTTAGGGCCTGTTCACATAGGAGTCCGTTGCGTAGCGTTAAGGAAAAGATGACGTTGAGCCGAAAATAAACCAATCATAGGCGTTAAAAATTTCATTGCTAATCGTTTGTAGGCCTATGATTGGTTTATTTTCGTCTCAACGTCATCTTTCCTTAACGCAACGCAACGGACTCCTATGTGAACAGGCCCTAATTGTACGGGTGGTTATAACTGCATCGGATGTGTATTGTCAAACATCCATTGTGTTACCAGTACTGAAGTGACCCTGGACCATTGTTAGGCGACTTCAAGATCGAGGACTACACTCCCGAAGGCCAGTATGTAGACTACCATTTACCAGTGCGCATCGTCAACGGATACTGCTGTGGTACCTGGTCCGACCAACACGAAATTGCTGCAAGTGGGGCCAAATTGACATCAGTGATGAGTCTCAATTTTTATTGAGCCCCGACGACCAACGTTGACGTGTCTGGAACTAGCGCACGGATCTCGCTTTTACTGTAGCACGTCACACGTGGAGACAACAGGGAGTTGTGGTCTGTGGCGCCAATTCGTATGACAGCCGAATCCTGTTCGTAGTCCAGCGCAATCTCAGAGCGGTACGTTAAAACGACATTCTACACCCCATTCTGTTTCTACACCTTTCATATGATCCCGATATTACTTCCTAGCAAGATAATGCTCATCTACACAGGGATGACATCTGCCGTGACTGTCTTCATGTTTGAAACACTTCCTAGGCCTCCAAGATCAATAGGCCTGTCCGCTATCGAACATATTTGGGAGGAGATGGAACGTGCTTACGTCCTGCCCATAATCTATATATATAAAACGCGTAGGTATGCGGCACAAAAATCGACGATATTTCTATACTCCGAATGGCAACGGTTGCAACTACCAAATGTAAACATTAGCGGCCATCCGCAATTTGCAACCGCGTGTCAACATGGATTTACGCACTGAAATCAGTATTGCTCGAAAGCGAGCTGTACTATACAATGAAAAGTGAGAACAGTCTCAAGAAAGAAAGCGAAGAAGAAATGATTCATTGAGAGAGGAAGTAAAAGAGAGACCATAAAGAATCGCGAGGTTAGGCTTAACTGTCGCCGGCATAGCAACCGCGAGTCAGTAATACTTAATTTTTTTACCCTTTTTTCAGTACTTGCTGAATTTTTACTCCATTTTATAAGTGAAGAAATTTTCCCAACAATTTATTATTTGATATGATGAAGTGTAGATATCCGAATTGTGAACAATAATACATACAGAGAGTGATGAATCCACACTTTATTTTAGTACTTGCTGAATTTTTACTCCATTTTTTTTTAAGTGAAAAAATTTTTCCCCGACAGTTTCTTATTTGAAGTAATGATAAAATGTAGATATCTTAATTTTGAAATATAGTACATACAGAGAGGGATGAAATTTTTAAAATCATTGGTGTTGGGTTACACAGTTTTATCTTTAACTCTGTTCTGAAGTAATGGAAATTCCCATTTTTTAATCACGATGCTTTTAGAATCATCCTTATAGAGAATACCCCTTAACAACGTATCTTTATGATGACAGGTAATGGTAACATTCCTTACATATGTTACTTTCAGTTGAGTTGCTTTGCAAAAGAAAATATAAAACTAAAAGCGGCCATGCTGGTCGCGCAGTGGCTAGTGTAGATGAATCAGCCCACCAATTGAACCCTGTTTGGTAAGAAATCCCTCAAGCCATTATCCGTGATCTTGTTGTGAGGATTTTTCTTTGTTTTATATATATGTATATATATATATATATATATATATATATATATATATATATATATATATATATATATATATATATATATATATACTAGCTGAAAACCCGCGCTTCGCTCCGGAGTACATTGAAATTAAATACAACGGTCAATGTATGCAATTAATTCCAAAAAAAAAAATAAATATATATATATTTATAATAAATACGACGATCAATATATACAATTGATGTAAAAAAAAACATATTTATAAAAAAATCGTAAGGGTTATTTTTATAGACAAAATAAAGTCCAATCGTCTGCCGCATTAGCAAGAAAAAAATATTTTTTTGTCTATTTTTGTTTTGCACGTGACGATAAATTTATTTAAAGTACCATAAAAGAAATCACGTGATCAGCATTTAATAAATTAAATTCTAAAAATTAATCTTTAAAATTCACGAAAAAAAATCAGGAAATGGAGGTAAAAATTCGAAAAAATTTTCATTTTGAAGGAATTTTTATGATCTTTCTCGTGATATAAATTTTATAACCCTCAATGTATTATTTAAATGCAAACGTAAAAAAAGTTTAAAAACAGCTTAAAAATTTAATTTTAAAAAATCTAAGAAGAATTTTGAAAAATCTTTCTTAGTGCACCCCTACACTATTAGAAGAATAGCCATGCAAAAATTTCAGCCCTTTTGGTCCAGCGGTTTGGTCTGTGCGTTGTATGTCAGTCAGTCAGTCAGTCAGTCAGTGAATGAATGAGTCAGTTACGGAACTGTTTTATATATATAGATTGTTAATAAATGTCTTTACGGTCCCTTTGTAGCCCAAACGGTCAGCTCCCGATTCCTCAAACGTTTTCGTTCGGGAGCCTTTATCTCATTGTGTGGGAATCGGGATACTCTTGGAGACAGTCTTTTATCTCAGGGATGTTGGGTTAGAATTAAAACTTGTAATTCTCTTTCATGTGTTTTTTTTTTCTTATGGGGTTTTGGCCTTTAAATTTTGACAGTTTATTTTTCGTTGGCGTTTTCGAATTTTTCAGTTTTTCGCTCATTTTTTTTTTTTTTTAAATTTCCAAAAGAACCTGTGCCACCCGCTTAGCGATTATTTGTCGGAATCGTTGCGTAGTTATGTATAGGTATGACCAATAAATTTCATAAAAAGAAGTTCGACATAGTGGCATCTTATTGCTCTGGAGGCCTTTTTGTCATTCCATGGAACGTAACACCTTTCCCGCAGTCTCGTGGGGTTTCCGTCAGGCAAACCCAATTTCCTCCGGTAATCCGACGATTGGCTGTACCTCGGACTCAACTTGCGACTTAGGAAGGATCGTCGTAACAAACTTTATGAGTACATGCCCCTCCGGCTAACAGAGATCAGAACCGAAATAGTAATTTGCTCTCTTTGCGTCAATCTTTTGGTACGTATAATTGTCCAGTTTTTTCTGAAATGTAATCATTTCTATTTATGTATGTTCATGGAGTATGTTCCTGTATTTTCATTTATGTTCATGGAGTATGTTCCTGTATTTTCATTTATTCATTTGTTTAATATGTTATGATTATTTGTCCGGTAGATGGCAGCACGATACCGCTGTCTTTATGTTTTGTAAACGTTCTAAGACACTTCCGCTGTGGAGTTAGTCGCGTCTGTGTTCTGGCTCTGTGCTCTCTGTGCTGTTTGTACGAAGTTCTTTGTGATGTGTTAATAAAGTATCATATAGCCGACCCGTTTGTGCGTCTGGGCTTGAATTTAGTTTTAGTGGAAAGAACAATGTACAATGTACAATTAACTCCACCAAATTTCATCTCAGTTGGATAATTCCATATGGGTTCTTCGAAGATTTTTTTTGCCAAAGAATGTATCTGCGGGACAACAGGCCGCATTTTTTTTTTAGTTAACTACCAAACAATGCTGTTCAAAGAAATTTAATTCCCTCCGCCCGCTAACTCCATTTAGGTAGTTACAGTTCTCATACAGGTTCCTTCTGTTTACATTCTAAATTTTTAAATTCTAAAGAATCAATTTCTTAAAAAGGCCTTTGAATGATAATGGAATTTCTTAACATACTAACTGAATTTGCTAATTTATATCACCACGTTAATCTTTTCACTCATTTCAAAATTCCTTAAAATCTTCACGTCGAGTATCCGTTTTCTTTTCTGCCGTTGGAAAACAATTACCGATCATTTTTAATGAATTGCTTGTATAAACTGAAAAGTTGGTTGCTCCAATAACTTAATTTAAACACGCCTGAAAGAATATGTAATGGGAAATATTTAAATATAAATGCTAACCTCCTTTTCCCTCCGATTGCTGATTTGTTAGTCAGCATGCATGACATCTTAATTAAAATTCTATCTAAGCTATTAAACTCTTTTCAAGAGAATTTTTATTCTTAAGCAAAGGAATGAATGGTTAATCAAACAGGTAAATTGAGCAGCCTGCTCTGCGTTTCACGGATGTTATATTAGAAGAAAGTTCTAGAGAATACATAATTTGCGTGAAAGAATTTTAATATTGATTTTCCGCTGACTGCATAGACTTTGCAAATAACTCAAATGTTGTAATGAAGCTTCTCATTCCTTTTTCCGTTGCAATTTAAATCTTATTTTGGAAGAGCAAATTGACTGCCTCGTAGCATTGCATGACTAAGTTTTAGAAACATTTGAATTTGGCATTTTGTTCTTTGCATTTAAGTAACTATTAATATGGAAATAAATTAGAGAAAACAGCTTAAAAGAATTAATTTTTAGATTTCTGAATTTTTAGACTCTTAAAACAAAGACAATGAATAAATACTATGTATAAGAGAATCTATGAAGACTATAGACAGCGTTAACCTTTTCCTTACGGGGTGGGATAGCATGTATCCCAAGAAAACAGGCCCAAGAATATATATATATACACACAGTCGAACCCCGTTATAGCGAACAAGGGACCAAAAGTTTTGTTCGCTATATCCAAACCGTTAAGAAAAATGCTAGAGTTCACAAAATGTATAACTCATTAGTTGCAATGTGTATTCAATAATGATGTATTAAAAAAGGATAAAAATCTATTAAAAATGATCATTAATGAATTAAATCGACTAAAATCGATTACATTAAACTTACACAATACTAATTAAATTATGTACAATAGAAAAATGGTGGGACCAAAATTTTCGTTCGTTAGATACAGGGTTCGCTATAACGGGGTTCAACTGTATACATATACACACACACACACACACATATATATATATATATATATATATATATATATATATAACACCCCCTTAATGGTCGTTCTTACAAAGGGGGTAGGAAATTTCTCGTTCTAAAGAGGGAATCTGAAAAATGGGCCCCGTAAGCTAAAGGTTAACACAGAAATTATAAAAATTAAAATGGACGGACTATGCACTTATTTTGGTGGAATGATTTACACCATAAGAAGCATGAAGTTAAAATAGTTTGTTTTGAAAAAAAGGAACACCGCATTTTATTCTTTGACGTTAAATAATATCAAAATTTATGAACTCTCATAATATTGGAATCATCTTAAAACAGAAGTTTATATAATCGTTTATTGCTCCTGGGTAAGAGTTTTTCACCAAAATTTATCAGTAAAAGGTATTAGCTTGCTAAATCGAAAGGAAAAATAGCATGTCACCCATGATTTCGTAACATTTCTATCGTAATAAAATCCAATTACGTCCCTTTACAAAACAGCAAGGTGACGAGATCATGAAATTAATTAGCCAAGAGCATTTGCTTGCCTGAATCTCTTTTCTTCTAAACCCACCTACATACAGTATAAAAGGTCTCGATTCTTATCTTATGTCTGAGTACTTGGCTTCTTACACAACTTTAGTATTTTATTGTAGTTGTTGTTTCTAATTCCCCTTGGCTGGAATTAGTATTTTGTAAAGAGACTATTAGTAATTTTCAAAGACTGTTAGTATTTTTCAATATTATGACCGAGAAATTTATTGACCGACGTTCACTTAGAACACGATATTAACTTTCACAGGTTTCACGACCTGGACCGAAAGAATATTAATCCAGGAAATTTGTACATGCAGTTAATTCCCTTCGTATGATTTCCTGGACGTTAAATTTTACATATTTGCTTATTTTACTATTTCTTGTCTATCAGAAATAAAAAAATTCTAATTAACTTTTACTTCCGTCAGAGGATCTATTTATGAATGAAGGAATAGGAATATAAAAAAGAGGAACAGTAATGATACATTGCTTCCCTCTATCTCTGTTAAGAAACGAAAGATGAAGGAATCATCTAATACCGTAATATTTATTTCGCTGCTGAAGCAATGAATGCATAAAATACTCTCTGCATTCTAAACATGAATTAGAAAGTCATTCCTGAGGAAATTTAATAGTTTGAATATTTTGAGTTTCAAATGTCCTAAGAGGAAGAAGTTTTTTCATTTCCTTTTTCCTCCAAACCTCTTAAATGATTTCAAAATCTATCTTCTGAACTCAGACAAAAGAAAACGGTTAGATCTAGATGGATAATTATGTCTGAGAAAGAAACGAAATTTAAATTTTGGAAGAAAATAGTCTCGTTATGGAATGGATGTAAACAAATCACGTTGGGGCGATAAATTAAAAAAGAGAAGTCAACCAAATGTTCATAATCAATCGTCTTTAGAATAAAGGAAATAAGGCAGTAAATAAATGTGTTTCATGGATACGTCGTTATGAACTCGCGAATCTCTCCAAAATAATCCACATTTGAATGGCATCTGTAAAGAATGCGCCCCATTTTTTCGTTTCAAAAATTCTGTTTTAGAAAATGAAGACATGCCTATTGTGAGACTAATCCCTTAGTGATGTACTTTTCATAATCAAATTTTCATAATTGCAATTGATTTAGGAAACATTCAAGGCTATTTATTAACAACTGTATGAAGTTACGTAAATTTAGGCTCTCCACGTTCGTTGTGCTAATTGTACAACATTGAGGCAACCCAGGATATCTGTAAGAAAATACACCGGCTGCTCGAACGTGAATGTGCAACAGAACCACCGCCCCTGTAAAGTATTTGCGGAAAGCAAGCCTCGAGGGATGAATCAACTATCAATAATACACCTAAAGCGCTTTATATTCACTCGTAAATTTTTTTACTAACGTTTTCCTATCCCTTTACATAAAAAAATAATTAAATAAGGTGTAATTAAACGCAACGTGTGTAAAGAACAGAACCTGAGACATTTTAGAATTTATTTGTACATACCTTGAATCATGTTAAAATTAAAATGCATGGCTTGATCCCTCGTATTTAAAGTAACATTATATATATAATAGCCGTTGTCTCTGTATAACACTTCCGGGCTGTACTCATCTTTCAATTGAAGCCCTCAGTAAACAAACAGCCGGATAGGCTTAATTTCAATTTCCGATATGGATCAGAATTTTTTCTTACCTAAAAACTAATATCTTCTCCATCAAATCATGCTTGTTCAGCCTATTTTTCTATAAAACATTCAGAACTAAAAAAAATTGGATGCTTTTAGCTGTATATTTAACAGTTTTTAAAAATCTGTTTACTTTTGCGATGAATTCTGAAAGTAAGCAAACTTGAATGTGAATGAATCAAGTAGCTCAAGTATACATATCGCGTTGTGAGCTGTAAAAAACTGGATGGCAATCTACTACTCCAATCGCATGAAAAACTAAATAAATAAAATATAATGAAAGGGTTTGCTTTTACAAGGTGTGGATTAAATGCAATATTGTTAGATAATTCGGGATATTTTTTAACTTTTATATACTTTTTTCCATTATGACGTCATTATTAGTATTATGACGTCAAAATGACATGTTGGATGGCAGTCTACTACTCCAATCGCATGAAAATCTAAATAAATAAAAAAATGAAAGGGTTTGCTTTTACAAGGTGTGGATTAAATGCAATATTGTTAGATAATTCGGGATATTTTTTAACTTTCATATACTTTTTCCATTATGACGTCATCATTAGCATTATGACGTCAAAATGTCGGGTTAACTTCTAGTTAATAATAGGAGCGCAGTGGTCCAGTTGGCAAGAGCAGAGGTCTAGTGATCTGAAAGTCACTGGTTCGATGCTCGTCGCTGACAAAGTCCATTGCCGTATACACTAATGGCGGCTGGTGCACGTAAAATCTGTCGTAGCTGCAATGTCCTCCAAGTTCTCAAAATTACCTCTGGAGGTGCGGGATCAAGCGTTCTGGACTCGGTTCAAGATTACTGGACTGGTCCTTTGGCCAAGTCGGACTCCGACCCTTGTGGTGCCAGTCAAAACATGAGCCGCACCTTTATTGCCCATCGCCTTCGGTACTTGATCTGATGTTGCTGTCGGTCAAGTGGCATAAGCAACAACATTAATAATACCGTGTATTTTTTAAATCATTTTCGTTTGTTCACAAATCTGGTTATTAATTTCTATTAACTATTCTACTGGGTGGCAAATATTACTTAATTTTAACTTATGGAAAAGCTATATAATCTGCTCAGTCATAATATACAGCTGTCCAATTTAGAGCGTTTCCGAACTTTTTTAATAAAAATCTCAAGTGGTTATTATACTATGTCTCATGTAAAGTCATAATTTTATTTTAAATTACACGAGATGTGACTCTTCAGGATCACCTTTCCAAATGCCTCGTTTAAGCAATGTCACTTTTGTAATTTAACTAGATATTATTTCCAGTTATTAATTTCTGAAAGCTCAAACTTCTATTTTTGGCTAGTCGTAGAATATTCAATGAGGTTTCTTTGAATTCTAGATCTTTTCTAACTCTGATTTCTGAAGGCATTCAAAAATCAGATCTTGTTAATAGATATTTAAAATAATTTTCAACAAAAGTAAATATATGTATAGTTATTTAAAACTTTGATCCATTCACAACATCAAAAACTTAAAAATACTAATTTTATTCCTTTAAGAACTTATGTTTGAACTTTCAGTAATGACCATATCATTTCCCTTCATGTCTCATCATATTGTATAGACATTGTATAGATAATCTCTGAAGTGATCTTTATTGGCCAAACTTTTTATGCAATTTTTAATTTTAGAGTCAGATGCTGCTTTCTTTTTCATAATCCCAACATATTAATTGAGTAATAGAAAGTTCTTTAAATTAAATTTCTGCAAACATTTAATATGGAGTCTTTTTAAGTTATCGTGACACAAGATGTTAAAGATTTTTAATTGTATTTTTTTCTTACAACATAGGTAACTCTTTTTTGGTTGGTTTGAAGTGCCACGGTGATCTTCTACAACAGTGCTCCGCAACCGCTGTGCCGTGGCACACTAGTGTGCCGCAAGGTGATCTTGACTGTGCCGCGGTGATTTTATCAATTATGATAATAAAAAAATTAACCACCGCATTAAACATAAATTTTTCTAAGTAAAATATTCCTCTAACTTTTTGTTAATATGTAATTTTTCTGGGTCGAAATTATACACAAAACACAAATATGTTGTTAGCCATACATTGTATGTATGCTCGAGAGTCATAATTCTGGTTTTCAGTTAAAAAAGAATATCCACAAATTTCTGACAAGGCCATTGCAATTTTGCTCCCATTTTCTACGACATACTTATACGAACAAAGTTTTTCGACACTGGTTCTAATTGAAAATGACAAACGATCATATTTAAAGGGCCTTGACCATGATCTGTAGCTCTTTCATAGAGCCAAATATAAAACGTGCAAATTTAAAACGCACATTTATCAAAACAATCTCAAATATCTCATTAATAAATTAGTTATGTTTAAATTAACTTTGATTTATTAGGCTTAAGTAAAGACCAAAAAACAAATTTTAATATAAAAATTTAAAGAGAATTTTTTTTACTTGTAAACTATAATTTTATATTTTTGTTCTTGCGTTGGTGTACAGTTCAAAATGATTTATATAAAACTTAAATTATTATAATTATCTTGATACATAGAGCTACTTTGTTGTGTTATTTTATCTAATAAAAACATATACGTATTTATTGCAATTTATATATTTGCAAGCTTTTTCTTGTGGTGTGCCGAGGAATTATCGAAAAAAACGTTGCTGTGCCGCGGAAGATAAAAGGTTGCTGAGCTCTGTTCTACAACACGAGGGCTAAACAAAAACTTTTCTTGTATATACACTTACTATATACTTGTAGATATATTTACTTTTATATATGTACAATTAAGTTTTGCAAAGATTATAAAGCAAATAGTTTTTGTTATTTATTTAGAGTTTATGAAATATACTTTTGGGGTTTTACCAAAATTATTTTACATGTCTATTTTATTCTTTTGGCCATCCATAGCAAACTTTTAAATATGCTTATTTATTTGTTTTTTATGTACATAACATACGCCAACTACAAAGCGATGATGTACTGTTTGTGATTTCATCGGTTATTGTTCAATTTTTTTATAAATAAGCATTAAAAGGATTGAAAAATTTAGCTCTAGGATATAATACACAAATAAGCCTGAAAATGGGAATCTAAATAAGAAAGTTTTATTCGTGAGGTTTCTTAAAGTAACAAATAACCCCCAGTACATACCTTTTATTTTCATAAAATAATAAAAGTTGCGTTTCTATTAATTACAACTTTTGCAATCTTCATCTGAAAAGGAACTTAATTCTTTAAGCTCCGACAATGTGCACATTTTATAAATTGTATTCCTTGTACTTAAAAAAGCTTAAGAAAGACTAATATGCTTAATTAAAGTTTCTCGACTACGAAAAAATACTACTATATTAGCTTTGCGAAGGCTATAATCTTACTTTAAAAAAAGTAATTTACGAGAAACAAGAGAATTTCTGCTTATTTCCAAATGTGTAACCTAATTCCCAAATGTGTAACCTAATTCCCAGTCTAGGAAGTAAAGTGGTTTGCTTATATATCATTTGAAGAAAAAAGAAATGAAGATGAAAAAAATAATTTAGGAATTAATGCTGTTTTTAATTAAATTCCCAGAATACCATGCTAAACTGTTAAATTAAAATTAATTTGTTAAAAGAAATATTTCAGCTAATCAGTCCAGAAGTACTACTTTGAGGTGACGGACATTAACACAATTTAAAAGTACCATAACTCCTTTTTTTTATTTACTTTTTTCAAATAAAACATTAAAATGGAAAGATAAAGGAAATTTCGCCTCTTTACCTTTTTTTTAATCGTTTCTCCAATTAAATTGCTATTATACTATAAATTTTAACAAACGAACTTTTAAATTTTAATGAAATTTTTTAACGTTTATAAATATTAAATATTTTAGTTTTAGTTTGCTAAATATATTTTACTGAATATATTGCATTTAAAAGTAACTATCATGCAAATTTTTTTATACTCTTTTCAGTTATATATGTCCTTCAGCCAATTTCTTACTTAAATATTTTAGATAAGCTGAACCATAAAAATGAAACAACAGGAATAACATTTACTTATTTTATTGGTACTCTTGAAGTGTACACTTAAATTTAGGTACGTCAAAAGGTAAAATATCCAAGGCCTCAAAATCCTTATCACTGACTAAAGTTATGTAAGGCTTGAAGATTTTGTTGGTATTCACAAAATGTGAAGTCTGTTACCAGAGGATTTCTAAAGACAGGACTAAGGTGGGCAAAGGGAAAAATGGTACGTAAGGTATACAAATTTAACTGAATTTAGTATACTAAGTCACTAGTAAGCAGCCCGTATATCTGGTGAAAAAAACATTTGAAAATCAAAAGTACATTCAACCACTAGAAACAATCTATAAAAACTTAAAATGTCTGTAGAATACGTTATATCGTACCTATGGGCTCCAAAATTCTCAGATTATTTTGATAGTTATGAGGAAAGAACTCTAAAGATTGCCATTTGAAGGAAAAACATGCGCTAAACACTAATCTTGCGGTTACGGGTGTGCGAAATTTTAAACATTCCCTTATCCAAACCAGAATTTTTTGCTTATTTTCCTTTTGAGTAAGAAATACACGTTGCTGAAATTTAATCAAAATCCTAATCAATTTACTATCATAAACTACGGTGTTAAAATACCACTGATTCTCCTTTTTAAGTGGGATTTTTCCATATGATTATGAAATTTGTACATAAAAGTCCAAACTTATATCAAGAAGATCGAGTATATTTATGACGTACTGAGATGACTATAAAAAAAAACAATGCTGAGTTATGCTTGCTGGAATGTATACATAAACCGGACTGTTAAAGGTTAAGATCGAAAAGTTAACCTAATTAAATAATTCACGCTTGGTGTTCCGAAAACGTCGACATATCGCACCCTGGCAAGAAAACTGACACAACTCAAAAATGCAGAATTTGAAAAAATCAGCTTAAAGAATACTCTACAGCTTGAACTAGCATTACAATAAAACTGATAAAACTGCTCTCATGTAGATAAATTGCGAGATAGAGATGTGTTGCTTTTCGTGCACGATGGGGCACTTCATATATATTTTTCAATGACATAACCTCAAAATTGTCATTTTTTTACTTGTGTCACTTTTCTTGCCGGGTTGCGATATGTGCAACTGGTTGGTAAATAATTTTTTGTATTCTTTTGAAAAATTTCTAATCAGGGTTATAGTGAGGGTAAAGAGATCCTAGCAGCAACTTCGGAAATCCGTGATCTTCCTTTTAAAAGACGAATAAACATTAAACATTTTTATCAAAGTTTTAAAATTTTATGCATTGTGATGGACGCTCTCATGGATTTATCCCCAGAATGCAGTGTCCTCCAATCGCTACGCCCCTGTATTTAACTGCTGTGACTCTATCAACTAATATTTGTTTCCTTTAATCTTGGCCTTTTTTACCATCTCATGCTAAATCTATTCCAATAATTGATTGGCTATGTTGTTCTAGTGTTGCATAATTAAGTCCCAGGAAAAAGTACACTCATGGACAAAAAAATTAGCGCACCAAGAAGGAGTCGTCAAAATGAAACGAAATTTTACATACGTAATGACTACTTTGATATAAGTAAATGATAAGAAAATCAAAGAAAAAGGATAATTTATTTCAGAGAAAAAGGCAAAAGAACGGAGGAGTTAATACACCGTTGGACCCCCTCTAGCGCGAATGCACGATGCGATACGATCGGGCATTGAGTCATACAAGTTCTGTATGATGTCTTGAGACATTTCGTTCCATATTTGCTGTAACCTTGTCTCTAGTTCGTTCAAACTCGTGGGATGCCCAACTCGTCGTCCCAAATGATCCCAGATATGCTCGATTGGAGACAAATCTGGGGATCGGGCAGGCCAAGGAAGGGTAGTAACAGTGCGGAGACAGTCTTGTGACACCCTTGCCGTATGAGGCCGAGCATTGTCTTGTTGAAAATGGCTCCTGGGAGCCGTTGATGAGTGAAAACACATCTGGTTGCAGGATTTCATGAACATACAGCTGGGCTGTCATGGTGCCATGGAACAATACTAGGGGTGACCGTGTATTGTAGGCAATGGCACCCCATACCATCACACCAGCTGTGGGTGCGATGTGTCGCTGTACAGCAAAGGCAGGATTGAAGCGTTCACCACGGGCTCTCCACACACGAACACGATTGTCATCACTACCGAGATTGAATCTGGATTCGTCGCTAAAGACGACCTGGTTCCATTCCGCTGCAGTCCAGTTTCCTCGTGCGCGGCAAAACTCCAAACGGAGGCGTCGATGGGGGGGCGTCAAGGGCAGCACACGTAATGGGCGCCGCGATACCAACTGTCCTTCAGCCAGGCGCCTTCGTATGGTTCGAGAAGACACAGAGGCCCCTAGTGAAGGTGCTACCTGTGCCTGGATGGCGGCCGATGAAGCAGTTGGCTGTACGCGTGCATTTCTTACGATGTGGCAGTCTTCTCGACGACTGGTCTGTCGAGGGCGTCCTGAGCCTGGTCTTCGTGTACATGACATCTCTGGGGTCCACTGGTCCCAACACCTCCTCACAACACAATCAGAGCGGCCTAATTGACGAGCTACTCGCCTAGCTGACCACCCAGCTTCCATCATCCCGACGATTCTCCCCCTCTCAAACTGCGACAACTGCTTATATTGTCTTCGAACACGGCGTAATGGCATGTCTATCTCAGTTCTTCCTTTGTAAATGATTCAGCACACTCAAACAAGCTTTGGTTACCTGTTTTATACTCCACAGAGTACGATGTTCAACGCCCTCTACCGGCTATACGTAATGCGCAATCACGCTGCATTTCTAATCATTTGCATATCTCCCCGACATGTACCTTCATTGCAAGTTTCGTTACGATCCCGCAATTATTTCTTGGTGCGCTAATTTTTTTGTCCATGAGTGTACATGAAGGACAAGAGCACTTAGTTCATCCACCCATTGGGTGAACCATTTTTGTGAGCTGCATAAGTTTTAAAAGCAATTGATTTAGTGCAGTACACAGCTACCGCACTTAGTAACTTCATTACCATTAGAAGTCTAATTATATATATCGAGACTGAGCAGTTTTATCGTCTTCCAAAGTACAAACATTCGTATAAGGACGGAAACAAAGGTAAATTTATAAAAGTTTTTGACGTGTTGGGAAGAAGAATCCTCTAATGCACAGCTATAAAATATTTTCTTTAGAAAACAGAAATACTGCATCTTAAAATCTAAAATTCAATAACAGGATAAGAAAAAAACGACTTTAAAAATCCGGTTTTCCAAAGCAAACGAATTCAATTATCCTCCAAAAAATGTCCAAATGAACTCCCGTTTCAAAATCTTTAAGTGATCTTTAGCATTAATGAAATATTTCCTTTGGCAAAGGCTTCTGTAACAGATATACAGAGTTATAAATTTGAAAGTGTGTCGCTCTTACAACTTTTTCAACTCAACTTTTTCAACTTTTACTTCTAATGGAGTAACATTCGTTGAGGGTTAAAATCTTTGCTGGTAAGAGAAAATATACGATCCAAATGCTAGTATATTCGTTGTGGTGATTTTAGTATTATGTATATAATCTGCCACAAACTTCTCTTCAAAAGAATCTTCAAGCATTAATTTCAATATCATGAAAAATAACTTTAAAACAAAGCACATTGCATGCAATTAAAATATGAGGGCAAGTGCAAATAATATCAGTAGAAATGTTTTAACAACTTTCCTACGTGACGCAGTAGAAATCACGTTTTAACATTAAATTATACAATTTTTCTGCATATTAGTCTTCGAAAC